>WSYH01008121.1:0-30445 GCA_036426205.1 Ascaphus truei | reverse complement strand
GAGAGTGAGGAAGAGAGAGTGAGGAAGAGAGAGTGAGGAAGAGAGAGAGTGAGGAAGAGAGAGTGTGAGGGAGAAGGGGTAAGAGTGAGAAGGGGGAGTGAAATACATGGGAAGAGGGGGGGGAATAGAGATGTGAAATGGGGGGCTCGCAAGACCGCCGACACGGGGGTGGGGGCCCATGTCGAAAAGCTAGTCCTGGGCCCCGTAAAATCTGTCACCAGCTCTGCTCTTCTTCCCTATCCTGCTATCCTTAGGACCGATCATAGACTCTTATAAGTTCACCTCATTGCTCTTTGCTTTTCTGAGGTTGGCTAATGCCAAGTTTTGGAAGCGAACATACTTTGCTGAACTTGCTGATCATAGCTACTCAAATATCCCCATTACTAACACCTGCTACCATCCTTTAGCTGCATTTCTGCGAAGCACTGGGTTACCTGGTCTTCACTCTTAGCAGGTTAAGTGGATGAGAATTACTATAGTTTGTGTAATAATTGCACACAAATGGAAAGCCTTGCTACACATACTGTCTATTACCAAATACCTATATCAGGTGTTCTCAGACTATTCCTGATTATAGACTACTTATTATACATACATATATACATATATAACCCCCTCTTTGGGATTAGAGCCTTTGGGGGTTAACCCTGTGGGCTCACAGAGTAGCATCCCTTACCTATCATATGGTGCTGGAGGGACTCAGCAGAAGTTAAGCCCCACCCCCATCTGCCTGGAGACGGTGACATCATACTAGGCTATAAATAGAAGGGGGAAGCTTCTGAAGGGAGATTCCAGGAGGGGTTTAAGAGAAGGGATCTCCCTGCGAATAGTTATGTAAGCCCCTATGTATAGGATAGGCTTAGTATCCCCTTTATTATTTTTAGTTAGGGAAAAGTACCTTGATTATATAGAGTCTCACCAAAATAGTCTTGCATTACTCCGCAGAGATATAGAGAGACAGACTGTGCCCATAGGGAGCGCCCCAAGCAACAGCCCCTAGGCATAGTTGGACCAACCTCACCGGAGGGTCCGTTACTGGCTCTCACCCATTACTGGCTCTCACCCAACAGGCCATTCAATCTGAACCCCTTCAGTTTACATCTGTGTTGCCCCAAAGGTGGATGCCTGATGGGGTTCCCCAAGAGCTGCTCCCCTCTGTACAGAACAGGCATGCTAAGGGTTAATATATGTGTTTGCTTAATATTTGTTTCGTCAGCGCCACCCTCTGGAATGATAATGACGCAGTTGGACAAAGAACTTTGAAACCACAGCTGCATTCAATCTGAACCCCTTCAGTTTACTAATCTGGGGATGGGGAAAGGAGCTCCCGCGTCAGCAAAGTAAGGATAGTATTTAAATCAAATAACACACAGACTGGTGCAATAGAGGATATATACTATAGTGACAACATAAACAGACAGACAAGTTCCTCCTTGAATGCACTCAGAAAGGTAAATCAGAGTGATATGGTTGATAACATAAAAAACCTTTTAATCACCAAATAGTAAAAACATATTGTATAGAGGGAAATGGTAGAAATAGTCCACGGCCAGTCCCTTTAAACAAACCAAGAAAAAATCTTCCCATGTGTGTATATGGAAGATAATAAATGACAATACACCACCTAGATGTGGGCTACAGAAAACTGCAAAGTCTCGCCAAAATGTAACTACAGACTTGAAAACCAGTCCTGTTGACAGGAATTCTATTGTCAAAAACCAACACACCTATAAAAAAGTATGCTGATACTGGATCTGAAGAGGCGGTTCATATACAGTTCGTGGGTCATGGAACCCCTACACACGTATAACTAGACCACAAAGAGTTGGGGTGTATGTCAACTCCAGAACAAAAATGAAGTCAACAAAAGATGTGATAAGTAAAACATATAACATAAAATAAAACCACATACATAGCTATTAACTACGTGGCTAGTGAGTAGTGACCTCTGCGTAGGGCAAGCACAAAGCGTGCTCTGCTAATGCCCTGAGGCATGGTTCAGTGACCGTATCCAGTTATAGCCTCAGAATAGTATAACACAATTAATGCAGAGGTCACTGAATGGAGTCTCTGCTGGGTGGAAACACAGAGGCTCACTGAGTGGAGTCTCCCAGATAGCAGGCAACAAAAACACTGTAATTGATCAGAGTACTCATAACAGTATTAAGTCAGTGCATAAGATGTTATCCACAGTAAGTGTTGCACAGAGTGATGTTGCCCTAAGTGTGTATGGGTTACCCCTAATAAGGCCGACGGTATGGGCCCCCCAGATAATGCAGTGTTTAGGGAGTATTGAAATAGGTGAACAAAAGAAAAGTGCGCAACAACAATATATAAATAACGTGATGAATGTGATACAATTAAATAAGTGACCTTGTGTATAGTATGAATATTTATGGAGCGTCTGCAGCTGTGACACCAGGGATGGCTCTGGTCCCCCCTAAATGCACACAAAAAAACAAGAAACACAGCGCACAACGCTCATAGTGCATAAATGAATCTTTAGTAACCAAAATAAGAAGGTAAGTATTGTGCGTACATAAAAAAAATTTAAACAAGCATTTCAGGGTTGTTGTTACCCAAAGCACCAACGGACGCCTGTTGATGAGGTCTCGTGGCTCTCTCCTTCTCACTCAACAACCTCGATGTAGAGGCCGGAAAAATCTCCCACATCAAAACGCTGGTGTTTTGGCCTCTCGCCTTAGGGAAAAAGCTAGTGCAGCTTCAGCAGTCCAAGAAGAAAGACCTCCGCTTATATGCGTTGTCCCGTCACTCGCATAAATCTGTGTAAAACGGAGCAGCGGAGTACACGCGGTTTTGCGTCCTGGTCGAAAGCTTCTCTCGGGTCGTGACGTCACAAGATCGCGAGACTTCGTCGCAAGTGCAGGACACACGGATCAGTTCTGGGAGTGCTGGGATGTAGAGGGTTCGCAATGTCATCAATCCTACGCGTTTTCGAAACCACAGAGGGTCTCTTCATCAGGGAATAAAGACTTATGAGTCTATTGGCCATTTTAACCCCTCCAGCGTCATGATTAGTCCTCAATTAGGGTTGAACCAATCGACGCAACGGGGAGGAGTCAGAAAGCTCCATGGCAACAGAGAATGCATCCTAACAAAAAAAACTAAAAACAAACTTTATTTAAACATATAATAACAAACAATTTCAAAAAGAGGACTCTAAAATAAAAGAAAAAAGAATTAGTACACACTAATATTTGTAGATGTGTTGGAATATATATAGTGGATTCTGAGAACCACCAAACAGAGTTATATTCGAAAAAAGAAGCACGAGCTAAAAAATCAATAGATACCTTAAAACCATAAATAATAAAATGTTAAAAGGATATTCTTAAAAGCTTAATATAAAATATACCAGCTCAGAATATAAATGTAAATTCTAAATACATGACCTAGCTATATCACCAGTGGAGGTGGTCAGTAAAGGGACCATATATCTATATCCTCATGAGGACCTCCCGGATATAATGTGCCCAATTTATATATCCAGAAGGTCTCTTGAAAAGGATAAATCCTTAACCCTATCCCCCACCCCTTCTGATCCTGGGCACGTGTTGATACCCTTAAAGCGCAGGGGATATGGGGTCTTTATTGTGATGTAAAGGCATAGTGGCTTAGAGAGGCTATGAGTTAACAGACCATGTTTATGTTTCGTATATGTTCTGTATAGTGTTTTTAATTGGCGTTTAGTGCCGCCCTACATAGAACAAGCCACACGGGGCATTCATTAACATATACATATGATCCGAAATTACAATTAATAAAACAAGATATTTCATAAATTTCCTCAGTTTTGGACACACAAGGGTTTGCTATTTAGATGGTAAGTGTGTGCCACTGAACATTTTCCACATTTGAAATTTCACAAGGTTTTTTAATATTAACCATCTTTTCTTCCCACAGGTGTAGTTTTAATATTTATGTCACTAGGGGACAGAGCATTCTTTAGATTTTTGCTCTTCTAAAATAAACCTTGGGAATTGGAAATGTGTGTTCCAAAATTGGGTCATTTGACAGGATTGACCAGTGCTTCTTTACAATCCTCTATAGTGGAAGTCTATGGAGAATATGAAGAATAAAAGCAGAGTCACATCACAGCCACTTATGGTTCTTTTGATGTTTCGTTTTGGAACGACAGCATTTATTCCTATCTATTTTTCTCACCCCTATCAAGATCATCAGAAGTTTTTGCGAGGGGATACACTCTTCTAGGAACATCTTAAGGTTAAGTACCGCCTGTTTTCAAAGTCTGTGGTCCAAACATACAGTTTTTCTCAACCTGAAATTGGCCCCCGGTAGTATTTGAATCCAAGATTTTTTATGGTTACTTGAGGCCATCAGGAGGTTATTGATCCACTTCCTTGAAATAAGTTCTTACTTATAAGGTTTCCCTATCAGACCACCCCTCAAATTCAAATCTAAGAAGTTAATTTCCTTGACACTTTCCACATGGGTAAATGTCAAGTTTCTGGTGTTGTTGTTTATATACTTCAAAAAAAGGCTTACAGAATGTTGGTCCCACACCACAGACATATAATGTCGTCTATAAAGCGACGCCAAAGAAATATGATATTTCTCTTAAAGGGATTGTTTATTAGGGATGCACTATGGCTCCATTCTCCATAGACAGGTTTGCGAAACTTGGGGCAAAATCTAGTGCCCATCGCAGTTCCGCCAAACCTGCAGGAAAAATTCCTCCAGAAACATAACAATAATTATGTTTCAGGATAAAGTTGATGGAATCCAGGATGAAGTTTTGTGTAAAATCATGTAATTCGGTATCGCTAGATAGAAAAAATTTTTACCGATGCTAGGCCTGTTGATGTGGTTATATAGAATATAGGGCTGCACATCACAAGTTAACCATCTATACGAATCCTTCACTTTAAGTTTTGTAACAAGTGAGCAATGACGTGGAGTCCCTTCTTAAATGGGAGGGGATGTTTTTCGACATAGGGTGCAAAAGGGTCAACATACGGGGGACAAATTGGCTGTTAAACGATCTATTACACGAAATAATGGGTGCAGGAGCGGGGGGATTGTTATGCATTTGTGGGGTTTTTGGGAGGATGGGTGTGACGGTGGTGAATAAATTATAAATATCGGGATCTGGGGGGGAAACTGTGGAAAAAAATATCATACTCAATACTTGGTGATAACACCAAGAGTTTAAGCTGAATCCCAATAGTGATCTAAGAAATTAGAAAGTCCACTGTTGGATCTTTTTAAGCCTAGGTAATGAAGAGTGGTTGTCATTAGGAGTCGCAAGCTTTCCTTCATAGTCCTTCGGTTCTGTTTAGAACGACACCACCCTCCTTATCCGCCTGTCTAATTATCAGATATAGTCTTCCCTTTTAGGAATTTATAATGCTAATTTTCTTTTTAGTGAGATTAGGTTTTATTGTACTCGACTTCATATTACTACCATAGATTAAGTCATTGGAACCATGTGTGGAAAAAGGTCTCAAACATGGTGACATTTAGAATGGGAGGGGCTAAAATTTAGATTTCCCCTTAACGTGGTGTGCCTCAAACCTGTGTGTGAGTCCAAATTCTCACCTGATAACAACCCGGGTGGAACATAGAACTATGGTCTTTATTTGGAACTCCTTACCTTCCTATCTAGTTAATTAATAAAAGTCTATTTAATGTTGAGGGTCGCAGAATTTTGGAGAGGTCAGTGATTAATTGAAACTGTGTTCGGTATAGCATGAGAGCTGAAAATGTCAAACCCCGTTCTAGAACTTTTTTTGGTCAGGGTTTAAAATAACTGAGGATAGTTTAAAAATATACCACGAGGAGGGATGATGTCACACATCTTTCTCGTAGACCTCCTCTTTCTTTAATTCTGGCCCCTCAGAACTCATTATCTATGAAAGACCAAGTCATTAAAAATTATTGAAAAAGAGTAACAGTGGTAACAGATGTTGTTAAATACTTTGAGCCACTTGTAATAGAACATGATTGCTCAGAAATAGAGCATGACCTCCGCAATGAGCCGAGCATGCGGAGGGTGAAATTTTGAAGAAGAAGCACGAGAAATTTATAGGGTAAGTCTGATTATGAAAATACACAGACAGAGAAATTGGGCAAAAGATGTGAGAGGGGTATAGACCCTCCACAAAACTCTTCTCAAAATAGGGAAGGTAGGGATTCTTCCAACCACAAAATAGAGTCAACAATACACAAAGACATCAAAAATCCCAATTTACCACCCTGCCAATAGAGGATGGGGAGATCGAAGAATCAATATTATGGGGAGAGAAGAGGTTCCCCCAGATTTGATGAACATTTCCCTCCCCTAGACATGAAGGGCATTTTAGAAATCCAAATTATAAAGGGAGGGAATTAACCCAATTTTAGATACGGCCAGAAAGAACTTGATACACATTGGGATAATAGGCCCTATACACCATTGCCAAAACTCAATCACCAGCCAGATTCCCGTCTTCTTTTTGGACTCAGTCAGAAAAAGACACTGGATCCGAAAAAGAAGGGGGAATGTGTGGAAACCTCCCAAAAAATCTCTGTCAGGGGAGGAGAAGAGAAAGAAAAGAACCCTACCAGAAGAGGGAACTAGAGGAGGGCCAGAAGAATTAAAGAAAAGAGGCGGCTACGAGAAAGATGTGTGACATCTCCTTCGTGGTATTTTGAACTTCTCTCAGTTATTTTAACCACTGACCAAAAAAAAGGTTCTCGACAGGGGTTTGACATTTTCCAGCTCATGCCTACCGAACTCATTTCAATTACTACGAATGACTCCAAAAATCATGCGAAACCTCACATTAAAGAGACCATTTTATTAAACTAGATAAGGAAGGTAATGAAGTTCCAAATAAAACAGGAGTGTCTATTGTTCCACCCGAGGTGTTATAGGTGAGAATTTAGAACTCACACAAAGGTTTGAGGCACACGCACTTTAAGGGGAAATCTAATTTTTACCCCTCCAATCTAAAGGTCACCATGTGAGACCTTTTTCAACATGGTGGTAACAATGACTTAATAATGAGTAGTAATATGAAGTCGAGTGACATCAACATAATCTCACTAAAAAGAAAATTTAGCATTAAAATTCCTAAAGGAGAATAATAATCTGATTATAGGGACAGGGGATAAGGGAGGTTGGTTTGTCGTTCTACAGAACCGAAAAGGATAGAAGGAGAAGCTTTGCGACTCCATGACTGAACCACTTCATACTCTAGGCTAAAAAGATCCAACAGTGGACTTTCAAATTTACTTAGATCACTATTGGATCAAGCATTTAAACTCTGGTTATCACCAAGATTGAGTATAGGAATTTTGTTTACAAGTCCCCCAAGATCCCGATATTTATCACCTCCCAAAAAACCCACAAAATCAATAAACAAATCCCCCAGGCAGACCAATAATTCAGGGATAGATAGTTTAACAGCAATTTGTCCCAGTATGTGACCACTTTTTGCCAACCCTATTCGAAAAACTCCCCTCCCATTTTTAAGGGACTCCACTCATTGCTCAATTGTTACAACTTAACGTGGAAGGATTCGTTTATAGATGGTTAACTTGTGATGTGCAGGCCCATATACTAAATATAACCACAAACACAGGGCTAGCAGCGGTAAATTTATTTTTTCTATCTAGCGATACCGATTACATGATTTTAAACAAACAACTTATCCTGGATTCCATCAACTTTATCCTGAAAATAATATATTTTATGTTTCTGGAGGAATTTTTCCTGCAGGTTTGCGGAACTGCGATCGATGGGCACTAGATTGCCCAAGTTTCGCAAACCTGTATATGGGAGAATGGGAGCATAAGTGCATCCTTAATAACAATCCCTTTAGAGGAAATATCATTATTTGGCGGTCGCTTTTTATAGACGACATTATATGTCTGTGGGATGGGGACCAACATCTTGTAAGCCTTTTTTTGAAGTTGAGTATAAACAAACAACACCAGAAACTTGACATTTACCCATGTGAAAGTGTCAAGGAAATTAACTTCTTAGATTGAATTTGAGGTGTGCTGATGAGGGAACCTTATAAGTTAAAAACTTATTTCAAGGAAGTGGATTCAAATAACCTCCTGATGGCCTCAAGTAACCATAAAAAATCTTGGATTCAAAATATACCGGGGGGCCAATTTACAGGTGGAAAAAACTGTAGTTTGGACACAGGACTTTGAAAAACAGGCGGGTGACTTAACCTAAGATTCTAGAAAGAGGTATCCCTCAAAAAACTTACTGATGATCTTGATTAGGGTGGAGAAAATAGATAGGAATCAAATGCTCGTTCCAAAAACGAAAACATCAAAAGAAACAAAATATAAGTGAGGAAAAATGTAATGTCGCTTTTATTACAAATTATAATTCCTGAATTCACATATAGAGAGGATTGTAAAGAAGCATGGTCAATCCTGTCAATGACCCATTTTGGGAACACACATTTCCAAATTTCACAAGGTTTATTTATGAAGAAGAGCAAAAAATCTAAAGAATGCTCTTCTGTCCCCTAGTGACATAAATATTAAAACTACACTTGGGGGGAAAAAAAGAGAAAAAGATGGTTAAATATTAAAAAACCTTGTGGAAATTTCAAATGTGGAAAATGTTCAGTGTGCAAACACTTACACTCTAATAGCAAAACCCTTGTGTGTCCAAAAATGAGGAAGTAGGAAATTATGAAATATCTGATTTTATTAATTGTAATTCGGATCACTATTGTATATTTAATTGAATGCCGTGTGGCTTGTTCTAGGTAGGGCGCACTAAACGCCAATTAAAAACAGTATACAAGAACATATACGAAACATTAAACAGTGTCTGTTATCATAGCCTCTCTAAGCACTATGCTTACATCACAATAAAAGACCCCATATCCTGCGCTTTCATGTTATAGGTATCAAACAATGCCCAGGAGAGAAGGGTGGGGATGTGGGATAGGTTAAGGATTTATCCTTTCAAGAGGGACCTTCTGGATATATAAAATTGGCACATTAGATCCGGGAGGTCTCAATGAGGATATAGATTATGGTCCCTTACTGACCACCTCACACTGGTGATATAGCTAGGTCATGTATTAGAAATTACATTTATATTCTGAGCTGGTATATTTTATATTAAAGATTTAAAGAAATATTTTAACATTTTATTAATTTATGGTTTAAGGTATCTATTGATTTTTTTTTAGCTTGCTTCTTTTCGATATAACTATGTTGGTGGTTCTCAGTATATCACTATATATATTCCAACACATCTACAAATATTAGTGTGTACTAATTCCTTATTCTTATTTTAGAGTCTCTTGAAAGTTGTATATATGTTAAAAAGGTTTTTAGTTTTTTTGGTTTATGGATTGATTGTCTCTGTTTTCCATGGAGCTTTCTGATGATTCAGGTGTCTCCTCGGGAGGGCTCTGTCCTCGCCTTAGTTGCGATTGGTTCAAACCCTAATTGAGGGACTAATCAGTGACGCTGTGGAGGGGTATAAAATGCCAATAGATATCATAAGTCTTTATTCCTGATGAAGAGACCCTTGTGGTTTCGAAACGCGTAGGATGATGACATTTGCGAACCTCACATCCCAGCACTCCAAAAACTGATCCGGTGGTCTGGCAGAATTGCGACGAAAGTCTCGCGATCTTGTGACGTCAAAGACCGGAAGAAGCTTCGATCCAGGACGCAAACACCGGTGACTCCCGCTGCTCCGTTTTACACGAGATTTATGCAGGTGACGGGCACACGATATAAGCGGAGGTCTTTCTGGACTGCTGAAGCTTGCACTAGCTTTTCCCTAAGGCGAGAGGCCAAACACACAGCGTTTGGAGTGGAGTTTTCCAGCCCTACATCGAGGTTGTGGAGTGAGAAGGAGAGAGCACGAGACCATCACAGAGGTCGTTGGTGCTTGGAAACAAACACCCTGAAAATGCTTGTTTAAATTGTTTTTATGTACGCACAATACTTACCTTTTATTTTGGTTACTCTAAAGATTAATTTACATGCACTATGAGCGTTGTGCGCTGTGTTTCTTGTTTTTTTGTGTGCGTTTAGGGAGTATGCCTGTCAGAGAAGCGGCTATAGTGTATGCCGCTATCAGGTGCAGTGACCTCAAGAAATAACTTCTGACTGGCCAAACCTTTGAGAAAGCGTGATCATGCACGAAACGTGCGTCAGGTGACCAGAACGTGATGACGTCATCATACTGAGCGGACGCCTCCTAGCAGTGGGATGAAACTGTTGCGGCTGCAGCTGCTGACTTAGCAGGCTACAACCCTCCATCTCGGCACCCCGCCTCCTCTGCCTACACTGTAGGATCGTGAGCTGCTGCAACGGACACCCCAAGTCCCCATAAGCTAAGTTATACTATGGATGGCCAGTCAGAAGTTATTTCTTGAGGTCACTGCACCTGATAGCGGCATACACTATAGCCGCTTCTCTGACAGGCATACTCCCTAAACACTGCATTATCTGGGGGGCCCATACCGTCGGCCTTATTAGGGGTAACCCATACACACTTAGGGCAACATCACTCTGTGCAACACTTACTGTGGTTAACATCTTATGCACTGACTTAATACTGTTATGAGTACTCTGATCAATTACAGTGTTTTTGTTGCCTGCTATCTGGGAGACTCCACTCAGTGAGCCTCTGTGTTTCCACCCAGCAGAGACTCCATTCAGTGACCTCTGCATTAATTGTGTTATACTATTCTGAGGCTATAACTGGATATGGTCACTGAACCGTGCCTCAGGGCATTAGCAGAGCACGCTTTGTGCTTGCCCTACGCAGAGGTCACTACTCACTAGCCACGAAGTTAATAGCTATGTATGTGGTTTTATTTTATGTTATATGTTTTACTTATCACATCTTTTGTTGACTTCATTTTTGTTCTGGAGTTGACATATACCCCAACTCTTTGTGGTCTAGTTATACGTGTGTAGGGTTTCCATGACCCACGAACTGTATATGAACCGCCTCTTCAGATCCAGTATCAGCATACTTTTTTATAGGTGTGTTGGTTTTTGACAATAGAATTCCTGTCAACAGGACTGGTTTTCAAGTCTGTAGTTACATTTTGGCGAGACTTTGCAGTTTTCTGTAGCCCACATCTAGGTGGTGTATTGTCATTTATTATCTTCCATATACACACATGGGAAGATTTTTTCTTGGTTTGTTTAAAGGGACTGGCCGTGGACTATTTCTACCATTTCCCTCTATACAATATGTTTTTACTATTTGGTGATTAAAAGGTTTTTTATGTTATCAACCATATCACTCTGATTTACCTTTCTGAGTGCATTCAAGGAGGAACTTGTCTGTCTGTTTATGTTGTCACTATAGTATATATCCTCTATTGCACCAGTCTGTGTGTTATTTGATTTAAATACTATCCTTACTTTGCTGACGCGGGAGCTCCTTTCCCCATCCCCAGATTAGTAAACTGAAGGGGTTCAGATTGAATGCAGCTGTGGTTTCAAAGTTCTTTGTCCAACTGCGTCATTATCATTCCAGAGGGTGGCGCTGACGAAACAAATATTAAGCAAACACATATATTAACCCTTAGCATGCCTGTTCTGTACAGAGGGGAGCAGCTCTTGGGGAACCCCATCAGGCATCCACCTTTGGGGCAACACAGATGTAAACTGAAGGGGTTCAGATTGAATGGCCTGTTGGGTGAGAGCCAGTAATGGGTGAGAGCCAGTAACGGACCCTCCGGTGAGGTTGGTCCAACTATGCCTAGGGGCTGTTGCTTGGGGCGCTCCCTATGGGCACAGTCTGTCTCTCTATATCTCTGCGGAGTAATGCAAGACTATTTTGGTGAGACTCTATATAATCAAGGTACTTTTCCCTAACTAAAAATAATAAAGGGGATACTAAGCCTATCCTATACATAGGGGCTTACATAACTATTCGCAGGGAGATCCCTTCTCTTAAACCCCTCCTGGAATCTCCCTTCAGAAGCTTCCCCCTTCTATTTATAGCCTAGTATGATGTCACCGTCTCCAGGCAGATGGGGGTGGGGCTTAACTTCTGCTGAGTCCCTCCAGCACCATATGATAGGTAAGGGATGCTACTCTGTGAGCCCACAGGGTTAACCCCCAAAGGCTCTAATCCCAAAGAGGGGGTTATATATGTATATATGTATGTATAATAAGTAGTCTATAATCAGGAATAGTCTGAGAACACCTGATATAGGTATTTGGTAATAGACAGTATGTGTAGCAAGGCTTTCCATTTGTGTGCAATTATTACACAAACTATAGTAATTCTCATCCACTTAACCTGCTAAGAGTGAAGACCAGGTAACCCAGTGCTTCGCAGAAATGCAGCTAAAGGATGGTAGCAGGTGTTAGTAATGGGGATATTTGAGTAGCTATGATCAGCAAGTTCAGCAAAGTATGTTCGCTTCCAAAACTTGGCATTAGCCAACCTCAGAAAAGCAAAGAGCAATGAGGTGAACTTATAAGAGTCTATGATCGGTCCTAAGGATAGCAGGATAGGGAAGAAGAGCAGAGCTGGTGACAGATTTTACGGGGCCCAGGACTAGCTTTTCGACATGGGCCCCCACCCCCGTGTCGGCGGTCTTGCGAGCCCCCCATTTCACATCTCTATTCCCCCCCCTCTTCCCATGTATTTCACTCCCCCTTCTCACTCTTACCCCTTCTCCCTCACACTCTCTCTTCCTCACTCTCTCTCTTCCTCACTCTCTCTTCCTCACTCTCTCTTCCTCACTCTCTTAAAGGGACTGGCCGTGGACTATTTCTACCATTTCCCTCTATACAAGATGTTTTTACTATTTGGTGATTAAAAGGTTTTTAATGTTATCAACCATATCACTCTGATTTACCTTTCTGAGTGCATTCAAGGAGGAACTTGTCTGTCTGTTTATGTTGCCCCTTCAGTTTACATGTGCATTGCCCCAAAGGCAGACAGCCTTTGGCACAGCCGAAGGGCAAATAAAGGGTGTAAGCCATTTGCTCTGTTCGCTGATGTTTGGTGATGTTAAATCAACTCTAGTTCAATCTGCAACTTTTTGTATCGCATTCATGGAAGGAATTTCTGTATTTTTCCATGCCGCATCTTATTCGCATCTGGCGGCTGTGAGAATGTGGGAGCTAAGCTTACGTTGGTGGTGGTACAGAGATTCGATTGGTCTGGCTAAGAGAAACACCAAAGGATCCAGGGTTATCCTAACCTCCAACATCTCCTTGAGCCAATCTTTTATCCTAGACCACAGCTTTCCTTTTTTGGACATGTCCACCATGTATGGATCATATCTCCCACACCTCCACAGCCCCTCCAACACAGATCTGGATAACCAGGATAAATCTTGCTTAGTCTTTGTGGGGTTATGTACTATCTAAATAGGATCTTATATGCATTTTCCATCGTTCTAGTGCAAATAGATGTCTGGACCACTCCTTCCCAAATATCTCCCCATTCCTCATTCGAGATTTCCGTTTGCAAATCATGTTCACATCCCTCCATATATTTAAATTGTATTCTTTCACTATCTGACACTAACTCTTTATATATAAAGGACATGAGGCCTTTCTAACCTTTTCAGTTACTACATAACTTTTCAAACCCTGTCAATTCTTAAAAAAATTTCCCCTGTCCGATCTGCTTTATAAAGTATCTAACTTGGAAGAACCGAAATAGATCTTGTGTGGGGATAGCCAATTTTTTTTTTACTATATCCGCAAATTCCATTATTTCCCCCTTAACTAAAAGATCCCCTATTACTTATATATCCATTTTTTCCCCATTGTTTAAAATTATTATTTCCCCTTCCAGGAAGGAAATTTGGGTTTCCCATAAGCGGAATTAGTCTTGAGGAGTATGATATTAGTGGATATTTAGCTTGAGCCGATCTCCATATCTTAATAGTATGTTCTATTGTATTACATGAGGGCCTATAGTTCATGTTTTGTTCCTTTGTAAACCAGAGTCTCGCTTGGAGTGATATATCCCTGGACAAAGCTCTTTTGATCGATCCCTACCCACCTGTGACGGTCCCCGTCAGAGTGCCACATTATCATTTGCTTCAAATGAGATGCTAGATAATATTTGATTATTTTTGGATGTCATATTCTCTAGCCTGTTGTACCCATGCTTGGCCACCGGGACTGCTGCCACTCTCAATGTCTTGTTCTAGCCTGCAGTACCTATACTTGTCCACCGGGATTGCTGCTGCTAAACTAAGGAACATTCCAGACTCTGATACCTGACACCTCTGCACCTGTGCTCCACCTCTCAGCCTGCATATATAAACCTCCCTTTCCTGTTCCTCCTTTGCCTGTTTATACTGGTTCCTTAGCTCCTGCAAGGTTCCTGTGTTTACTGCTGTGCTAGCTATTGCTATCATCCAGTTCCAGTCTCCTCGTTGCCGACCACTGCTTGTTACCTGACTTCGCTGCCTGCCGCCTGCCTTGGACCCCTGCTTGTTACCTGACTTCGCTATCTGCCGCCTGCCTCTGATCTCTGCTTGTGACCCCTACTTCGCTCCCTGCTGTTCCTGCCACTGTGATCCACTTCAGCCGAAGTCCAATCCTTGACATTGGAACTGCTACGCCCGCTCGTTCTTTTGGGGACATAAGTATTGCCCTTGCTATGCTTTGTTTCTTGTTCTGTCAGATTAATTCAAAACACTTGTTTTATATGTCCCTTAGAATCTTATAGGGGATCGGGATCAGGAGGTTTTAAAATGATAGAGCAATTGGAAAGGGATATTCATTTTTAGTGAGCATACTCGGCCCAGCCATGATATTTGGAAATTGTCCCATGAGGCAAGGTCTTTTTTGATCTGTGTAATTAGTTCTGGAAAATTATATTTGTAAAGTTTTCTAGATGAGCTCGTCAGATATATGCCCAGATATTTTAACTGGGATTCCTTCCATCTATAGTTGAAATTCATTTTTATCATTTGCAATTCGTTACTGGGGAGCATCAGGTTCAATGCCTCTGAGTTGTCTGAGTTTATTTTGTGTCCAGAAAGGGAACCAAATGCTGTCAGCGTCGAATGTAGATTTGGAAGGGTCGTCAGAGGCTGGGTAACTGTTAGTATAATATCATCGGCAAACAGCAAAATGTTGTACTCCTTTCCCTCTATCTTTACTCTTTGATGTCTGGGTACCTCCTTATGTCACAGACCAGGGGTTCAATTGACAAGGCAAACAGCAGCGGTGAAAGGGGACACCCCTGTCTTGTACCATGTTTAATTTGGAATACTTTGGATGATGCTCCCGCATGTTTGAGGGAAGCCGAGGGTTATAATAAAGGGCTATAATTCCTTCCAGGATGGGACCCCTAAAACCGAACCTCTCACGGGTCACCCTTAGAAAAGTCCAGTCTATTCTATTGAAGGCTTTTTCGGCGTCTAGACTCAGGAGCATTGCCTTGTCCCTTGTTTTTTTTACTTGATCAATAATATTAACAATTTTTCTAGTGTTATCTGAAGCTTGCCTGTTGGATATAAAACCCACCTGGTCAGGGTTTATTAGACTCAGTAACACTACGCTAATTCTGTTTGCCAGGACCTTGCTGTAAATTTTTAGATCGCAATTTAGTAGAGAAATTGGTCTATAACTCTTGCAACTGAGGGGATCTTTCCCTTCTTTGTGTATTACCACAATATTTGCCTGTGACATGGTTTTCGGGATTTCCTCCCCTTTCATAAAGGAATTCATTATATTAACCAAACACGGGGCCAGGATCTTAAAATATTTCTTATAATAGATGTTAGATAGCCCATCCGGGCCTGGGGCCTTTGAGGTATTGAGATTTATAACTACCTTTCTGTTCTCTTCTACTGTGATTTGTACATTTAACCCCCCTAGTTCCTCTTCTGATAGCCCTGGGAGATTACAGTTATTCAGGAAATCTATTATTTTGTTTTTATTTTGTTTGTTTTGCAGCTGATTCAGATTTTATACTGTAGATCAGTGTAGAATTTAGTAACTTCCCCTGCTATTTCCTCTGGATCATGTCTTTATTGCGAAAACTCTATATTTTGCTTTTAGTCCTTTTAATTAATTCGCTAATAGTTTATCGACTTTGTTACCTTTTTCATAGTAGAGTTGCCTTGTCCATCTTAAACCTTCTCTACCTCTTCCTATGTTTCTGAGCTCTTCCCTCAATGTAGTTAGTTTCCTCAATATCTTTTTATTGGGATTTGCCTTGTGGGCCTTCTCTAGCTCGGAGATCCCTTCTGTTGATATCCCTTTCTCTCTCTCTCTCTCTCTCTCACTCACTCACTCACTCACTCACTCACTCACTCACTCTATCTCTCTCTATCTCTCTCTCCTTTTGTGAACCAGGCAGTTATCCACACAAAAAGAGGTTTAACTGATGTTTATTGTCCTTACACAGCAAATCACAGCATTCTCTTTGCTGTAGACCCCATTCAGCTCCTTATCCCTGATGGCAAACAGGATAATACATGCTCCCACTGGATATCTCTCAAAAAACTATCCTCAGTCTTAATACGGATCTTAAAGTCTCTCAGAAGGAGCTTCAGACCCTCAACCTAGAGATGGAAGTCTCACGCCAGGAGACCAGGGTCTCAAAGCCAAAGTGTGTAAATGGAAGGGGGACTACAAGGAGGCCCTGAATATTACAGGGACTGCAAAAAGAGACAATTTAAGACTAAAAGAAGAAAATTCTGAGTTGACAGACCACGTCAATGAAAAGAATGAAAAGCTGCACGAGCTTGAAAAAATAAAGAAACTTTTGGAGGATGAAAAGTTTGAAGCAGAGCACCGACTGCAGAACCAACTGCAAAGTCTGCATACACACCTCCAGAATGCCGAGGAGACGCAGCGAACTCTGCAGGAAGAAAATCTGCAGGCTGCTAAGGAAATACAAGTGATGCAGGAACGTCTGATTATCCAGTGTGTCCTCGCAAAGCAGCATGATAAACTGAAGGCTACCCTGACCATCCCCAAAGCATTGCTAGAGGCTAAGCTTAGAGGCCAGGTAACTCGGTACAAGAGGGAGCGCAAAAAGGTCCAGAAAGTGAGATGAGTATCTGCGGCCCAAGCGAAGAAGTTCACAGTGCTCCACAAAATAATGAATGATAGGTGGAAGCAAGCTCAGAGAAAGCACAAGGAAGAAATAAAGACCCTGAAAGGAGAATGGCAGGAAACACTCAAGAAACAGAGTGAGACTCTGCAGACCAGTAACTTACAGGTGCCTCCAATATGGGAAAAGGTATTGGCTCTGCCCAAGCATCGGTATCGCACAGTAACTAAGGCCCGTGAGGACAAGGGTACAGTGAGAGCTGGGGACACCACTCACCTTCAAAACAAGATTACGAAGTTTGAGCCACCTAAGAAAGCACTAGCCAAACCTGCAACCGACCAACAGGCAACAAACAGAGGTAGGAGTGCAGAATCAAAGCCAGAAGAATCCTTAGCTGAGGAAGCTGAAAAGATAGGACATTCTCTGGAAATGGAGCTGGAATCGCAACTCAATCCCAAAGAAGCTGAACTGGTGACTACATTGAATGGGAAAAGTGCAGGAAGACAGCTTCAAGAACTGAGGGTTCAGGTGGCTGTTCTTGGGCGCTCTTGTGATACCATGCAATGGACATTTGATGCTAAATTGGAGTACATGGGAAAGATGGCGAGAGAAAGCGATTTGCATAAACACTCTGCGACTGTCACCATACAGTCTGCCTACAAAAAGAGGAGCGCCCAACACAGGGGTAAGCACATGACCACGTGGTCAGTAGAAAGACTGGACTTGGAAAAAGTTCTCCTTGAGGACTGCTGATCTCAAGCACCTTCTGGAGAAGACACTACTAAACTGGAGGAAGGGCTCCAATCCCAGCGGGACTGAGGGTTCTCTTCCTCCATCCACTCTCATTCAAGTCACTGAGATATCTCGAATGAGAGTGGAAGGATGGGCTTTGGCCGTGGCAATCCCGAGCTTCCCACAAACAGGGGAGGTATGTAACAGGGGACTTATCCCTGTTCAGAAAACTTGCCTCTAATCCAGCAGTGTGCTGGTTAATTGACCAGCACCTGGCTGATTGGAGGTTTGTTACAGAAAAGGCTCCTCTTGAGACAGAAAGAGAGATTCTTCCTGAGCTCACACGTGAGCTAAGATGACCCAGGAAGCAGAAAGAGCAGAGAAATCCTTAGTCTCACACGTGGGGCTGACCAAGGAAACACTGCACATGAACAGATGTATTGAGCTGCAAGCTGACAACAAGACAAAGGGGACAAGATTCTAAACCTGGATCCTGACATTGCCTTATCACACAAGGGTGTGGACACCAGGAGAACAAAGAAGCATCCCCCTACAACTACAAGAGACTACAGTGTGTACTGTAGGTAGTGAAGAGATTTTACTCAAAGTATTGTCAGGAAGCCACCTTGCATAGAATATATAGTGAAAAGAAAAAACAAGCGCAAATAATATCCCAAATAAATCAAAGGTAACACAGATGATATACTATCCTTAATGAATGCAGCTCCTGACGTAGAATTCAAACCAAATTCAATCAGCAAACGAAGGAGAAACAGGTGCGCAAATCACATCAGGACACGTAAAAGAAAGTAAAAACACAAAATAGTGCAATATTGTCTACTCCAACAAAATAGCTTCAATGCTGGAGGTTCTATAAAATTTGCACTCACGTGTTTAACGTGAAATGAAAGCGTTTTGGTTGTTCAAAGTTACCAACTTATGTCTCCAGACAGGTACTCCAGATCCATATAGAGGGGGGGAAATCCATATACAAAAAAAGGGGAAAGCAAAATAGTATAGTACTGTTTTTAATGTTAAAAACACAAAGTATTTCACTTACATAAGTGCCTTTGTTTGTGAGCATTCAGACCTCCCTGGGTCACAGGGTCAGACAAGATATTCACAGCAACAGCATCCGCTCCACGGCCGTCACAGCAGGTACTGGGCTGATTAAAGTTGTCCTCCACTCTAGATGTCAGATAATCCCCTGATGAAGACTTTGCAGTGGAAACGCGCGTTGGGTGATATCAGTGACTACTAAGGAGCCCTTGTTGATGACATCTAGAGTGGAGGACAACTTTAATCAGCCCAGTACCTGCTGTGACGGCCGTGGAGCAGATGCTGTTGCTGTGAATATCTTGTCTGACCCTATGACCCAGGGAGGTCTGAATGCTCACAAACAAAGGCACTTATGTAAGTGGAATACTTTGTGTTTTTAACATTAAAAACAGTATTATAGAATATATAGGACAGTTTATTTTCCAAAATTCCCTCCTGGTTATAGTGCCTGTGATATATGGTAAAAAAGTAAGCCCGTTCTTAACAGTTCACCCTGAAGATCTGTATTTTTCTACACTTTAGGCAGAGGTTACCAGTTTCACTATAATGTTTTACATAAGGAAATCAAATGTAAATGTTGTTCTCATCACTCAGTGGAGTTACTAGCTGTGCTGAATAAAGTACTGTACATGCTGGACTAAATTCATGGTGATTTTAATGTCCAGAGCAAAAATATTAATATGTATGACTTTCAGGTGCAGAGAGTTCCTTTTCAGAACCCATGTCTGGCAAACAGGCTGATAGAAGATAGCCACGGTTACTAAAACCTGGGGGTGTCTTTCCAAATGTAGCCAGTTTTGGAAAGTACCAAGCTTTTTCTTATTTGTCATTTCTTTTTTTATAATCTAGGCAGGGGTGCTCAATGCCAGTCCTCAAGCCCCCTCCCCCCCCCCCACTAGGTCAGTGTTTCCCAGCTTCAGCATAGGTGGCTCAATTAGTCCCTTCTTCAGCACAAGTGGCTCAGTCAGAGGCTCTGTCTTTGATTTAGCCTCTGATTGAGCCACCTGTGCTGAAGTTGGGATATCCTGAAAATCTGACCTGTTGGGAGGGGCTTGCGGACTGGAGTTGAGCACCTCTGATCCAAGGTGTATATTGTGTATACAGATTAAATATATTTCCACTGTAAATTTGAAGGCAACGGTTATTAAGCAGAGGTACAGAGCGGTGGCATGCCAAGTCACCGGCTTTGCATAGGTTAATTTATGCAAACAAACCACCACTTCTGTAAATCATTGAATTTGCAAATGTAGAAGTCGCATCATTTTCGTCTTGATATACTGCTAAAAAAACCTCTTTATGCGAGCTACACAATGGTTGACAAATCTTTAGTTTCCCGTCAGGAGCCATCTTGAATTTGTGTTGTCATTTGTGCACATGAGAGCAACTGTGGCTGTAGTATATTTATATTTTTTCCTTATCTCACTAGGTTTTTGTCTGTCACAATCACAAACATATCTTGTTCCCCCACAAGTTGAACCACTGACTAAAGAAGAGCGGAAGGGACACATTTTTTTTTTTTTTTTTTTAAATGTCATAAACAAGAGTGTAACTGAGAAAGTCCTGTTACCTTGAATTTAAGTCATAATCCCCAAAGAACAGGCCTTTAATGCTCAGGGTGGAGTAATTCAAGGCCCGAGGTGCCACAGGCCTCTAACTAAGCTGGACATTCATAGGCAGCTAATGCCATGTCCTGAGGGGTTATTACTATTATTGGCTATATGTTTGTAGTTTTTAAAATAATAATAATAATACAAAAATGATCAATGACACCCCCCTCACTTCTACAATGGTACGCCCTCCCCTCCCACCCCACTGGATGTCCTCTCACTGGTCGTGATGGTGCCTCTTCCCCACCCTCGCTTTTAAAAACAGTCCCCTCCCTCTACACAAGGTGTAAACCCGCTACTCGAGATGGCCCCCTTGTAATCAAGACGGAACCCCGCCCGCCCACTAGCTACTGAAGACAGTCCCACATGTCTGCTCCGCTAGTTAAGCCAGTCTCTACCCCAGCCACTCAATACAAATGCCCCAACCCCTGACACACAAGATGCAAACCTCTGCTTTCTCTCAGCCACCCAAAGCAGTCCTGCCTCTATCCCCCTCTATTTAGAATGACCCTAGCATGCCCACGCTACTCAAGACAGACCCACCCACCCTCCGCTTTTGAAGATGCCTCCTGCACATGCCCCCACAACTCGAAATCGCCCCCCCCCCACCTCTCGCCTAACCGTTAATGGCTTCATGTCTAGGGAATGGAAAGAAAAGAAGCTATGTAAAATGCAGACATTGGTATTTATGCTTGAATAACATCAACTAAATCCAGATATTAAAAAATGTAAAAAGAAATAATGACACAATTCTTACGGTTACAAGTTTATGGGATATTCTGATCAGTTTTGATATTTTTTTCTGTTCCATGTCAATTGTAGGAAGAAGAAGCAGTAACAGAAGAAGAGGTATGGATAACAAGGACTCCATTCGAAACGCAAGAGATTATTTAATGGATAGTAGGGTTGTCTGCACATACTCTTAGTGGCCGGAAGCATTTGTTGCTTGTTTTTGTCTGCACACAAGCTTTTGAAGGTTTTTGGAGCAATTTCCTAATTCTCTAAAGAAGAGCCATGAACATCAATCATGAAGAACTCTTATGTTGGTCCATTAAAAGGGACCACTGCAACAAACCAAAAATAAAATCACGTTTTTGTTTAACAGCTTAAATATGGCATCAACACCATAAGCTCTGAGCAAATTCTAATGAGCGATCTTTACATAACAGTTTTATATGTAAGGAGCATTGGGAACCCAATACTAATTATACATGAAATTACGTATGTTAATTTAAGTGACATGTTCTTGTTTTTATTGTATGCATTGGAGAAATGTCTTCTTAAGTACTGTTTCTCAACATTTTCAATCCAAAGTCTTATGTCTGCTCATACAGGAGACCTTTATAGTAATATTCCACATTGACAGTCAAATATATTTTTAAAAACCACCAGCTATTTATTCATTCAGATATGTATATAATGTGTCCTGAGTATTAAAGTTACATTAGACCCATCTACCTGACCACACTTCTCTTTTCCATTACTTTTACCTCTTTACATTTCCATTTTATTGCATTATTCTCTAGGATGAAGCGGAGGAGGAACAAGGAGAGGAGGATAACGAATCATAGAAATTAGATTTGCCTCCATATAATTTTCAGGTACTATTTTTAAATTGTGACAATCTGTTGTAGCCCCGCCCCCCTTCTATTTATCTATGCCCGCCCATTGAGTATTTGACAGTCATTTCAATGGTGATGTCCCCGGGTTTGTGGTTATGTTATGATTTCTATTCATATTTTCATAATTATACTATGTTTAACATTTAACAATATGTATGTATATATTTATTTTATATAGCGCCATCTGTAGCACTTCACAGCAGCAATGCACTTAATAGTACAGCTCAACCCCTTTATAACGCTGTGCTTGGGGTCCAAAGAATCACATCGCGTTATAAGCGGATCATGTTAGAAATAATGTACAATTGTATGCATTGTACAATAAAGTATTTAAGATACCAATAATCGTGTTGTAAAGTATTCATAAATACGAAAACTGGGAGCCGTGCTTGCATCGCGTTATAAGCGCATTCGCCTTGTAACGGATCACGTTATAACGGGGTTGAGCTGTATATCACATACTGTAGTGGGAACAAGCGCTTGAGACATAAAAGTAACATTTAGGAATAGGAGTCCCTGCCCCGAAGCACTTACAATCTATGTAGTAAGTAGGGAAAACTTAGAGTAGGGGGGTGTTCTGGTGAGGGCGTCAGCAAGGGTTCAAACTCAATGCATGAAATGTATAGTATCAGCCACATAATAATAATAATAATAACAGCATGTTCTTGTATAGCGCTGCTAGTTTTACGTAGCGCTTTACAGAGACATTTTGCAGGCAAAGGTCCCTGCCTCATGGAGCTTACAATCTATGTTTTTGGTGCCTGAGGAACAGGGAGATAAAGTGACTTGCCCAAGGTCACAATGAGCAGACACCGGGAATTGAACCAGGTTCCCCTGCTTCAAACTCAGTGCCAGTCAGTGTCTTTACTCACAGAGCCACTCCTTCTCCATATGTTTTGTTAAAAAGGTGTGCTTTAAGATGGGTCTGAAAGGTGGAGAGAGAGGGTAATATCCGGATATTGAGGGGAAGGGCATTCCAGAGGTGTGTTGTCGTGAACGAGAAAAGTTTTAGGTGGGAGAGGGCTTTAGATACAAAAGGTGTAGACAGAAGACATCCTTGAGAAGAACGCAAGATTCGTGACGGTGTATAGCGTGTAATTAGGGCTGAGATGCGCAATCGACGCTTGCAGGCCGCGCATTTGCGGCTGGCAAGTGGCGATCTCTCAATCCACAGACGGCAAGCACCAATTGCTCATTGCGCGGGCGGCAAGTGGCAATCGCACATGCCGTCCCCCAAATTCTGCCGCCCCAAAATGTTGCCACCCTAGGCCTGGGCCTAATGGAAAATCCGCCACTGCTTAGGGCAACAGATACTTAGAGAGGACATTAATTTGCTAGACAACTGGTACATTGATAAAAAGGTCACATTACTGAAATAGTCCAGCACTCCCTAAATGGAAAAATTTAAATCACTAGTATGCAACCAATAAGTAAATTTTAATGATTCATTTGTGTTTTCATTAAAATTTACTTATTGGTTGCATACTAGTGATTTAAATTTTTCCATTTAGGGAGTGCTGGACTATTTCAGTATTGTGTATTGTGTTTGAGAGGGTTTGGGTCCTCTCCTGTCCACGGCACCCCGCATTATATATCTCTAGTGTGAGTGCTGTTTATAATTTTGTGTTACATTGATAAAAAGGTAACTGTAAAAAAAAATTGGTAAAAGAGAGGCAAGGAAAAGGGTGGGGGGGGGGGAGGAAAAGGTATCCATTTTATTAAAAAAAATGAAATTGGGTGATCTTTGGAGACTAATGAAGAGAGATTTATCCTGCCTCTCTAAAGCCCAGGCTAATATGTTGAAAATAAATGATGTATTTACCCAAAATTCCTTGCTAGCCAGAATCACAGAAACTACGATATGATACTGTCGGATCTTACGCCCATCTCGATTAAGTTGAATATACAGTAGGAACCTAACAGACCAAATAGAATCATGTGGAAGTTCTCCATATATTTATTATGCCACCAGAAGTTTAAAGATTGTTTCATGAGAGAATAGGGTAACTATACATTTAACAATAAACAACATGTGAGTGACCCGGTTTTATTGGAATACAGGAAAAACAGTCCTAAGCCAGAGTTTAATTTCTGTTGTTGACAGATGGAAAAAGGACGATACCAGAAAGAGATTTGTAGATGTTAATGAACACCTTATACAAGCGTATTAAGAAAAAATATTGAGAATGTAAATATTATAAACATGGAGCCAAACCCCTGAAGGCTTTTGAGCAATATAATTAAAACATCAAAAGGGATTAATTTCATTAAGGCTATAAAGAAAAAAGAAGGCAAAAGAATGATCAATACTCATGAGATAGCGGATCAATTTTATAAATTGTATACTAATCTAAATAGTAAACAGGCTTGTATGAAACGAAACATTTGGAATTCTGGAATTATCTCTCAGAAAAGATGCCTAGAATTAGCAAGGAAGATTTGGATAGTCTGAACGCTGCCATCACAGAAGGTAAAATTATGTCATTAAGTCATTCTACAATAACAAAGTCCTGGGCCCAGATAGATTCCTGGCAGAATTCTATAAATGTATCAGTAAACAACCAGCCCAGCCTTTATGTGCAATGTATAAAAAAATTCTGGTATGATGGCATTGTAAATAAAAAATAACAGAAAATA
Source organism: Ascaphus truei (assembly GCA_036426205.1). NCBI lineage: Eukaryota > Metazoa > Chordata > Amphibia > Anura > Ascaphidae > Ascaphus > Ascaphus truei. The sequence goes on along the minus strand of WSYH01008121.1, from coordinate 5,765 downwards.
TATAATTAATATTTAAGGAAGGAAGAGATTTAAGACAACCCAGCATCTCACGGACTATCTCATTGCTTAATTTAGACTGTAAAATATTCACTAAACGTCTGGCTAATAGGCTAAAACGAATTTAATTTAAGCTTATATCTAAAGATCAGCCGTACATTGTTATTGGAAGACATATCACTTCAAACATAAAATGGTGTTATCCATTCTAGAAAAGTATGCAGTCGCAAGGGCTAAAGGGGCAGAGGAAGATCTAGTAACTTGGGACCATCCGTTTACCACGATAGACAAATTTAGAATAAACAAATACATTCTTTAAAGCTCTCAAAGTAATTTGCTCAAATCCCAAAGTGGTCGGTTATTACAAGTGTTCAACTTAGAAAAAGATACTAAACAGGACTGTCCTCTGTCGCCTCTACTGTTTGTGCTGGCACTTGAGCCACTTTCAATTATGATCAGAAACAAACGTAAAGGAAAAAAGTGTGAAATTCAAGAATTGCACCTGTCTTTATTTGCGGATGATATGATGTTATTCATAGATGACCCAGAATCACAAGTCCCATTAGTTACAAAAATGTACAACTTTTGATTTCTTTCTTTGGATATAAAATGAATTATGAAAAATTGGAAATGTTATGACTTACAGGAAAACAAGGTTTATATTGAAAACAAGGTTTGTATAAGCTCAAACTAGTTTAAAATATTTACGGATAGAATTATCCAAAGATATCAATAGATAATATGATTTAAAATATAAACCCCAAATCAGAAAGGCCTGCAAAGAACTTGAAGAATGGAAAGATTTTAACTTGTCAATGTTCGGTAGACAAAGCCTCCAGTGAAACGTACGTCGGCATTAGGTGTACTGACGTCAGTGGGAGCGGCAACAGAGACTACCTGTCCGCCACCCATGCTTATTGACCAAACTTTGTTTTCTATCTCCTACGCTTGGAGTAGATACGGTATACAGATTGAACTTGTCTGTATACTCAGGAGGGGGTTGTAAGGCGCCTTAAGTGCCGAGGGTAGTTTATGATTACCCACTGATTCATTAGCAGCGCAGTGTAAGTCGTGACACTTAGAGACATACACTGGCGACACACTTTATTCGAGCTCGGCTAGTCCCACGAATTCGGGTATACCCGGGTGTATTGAGGTTTGTGACTGTTTTCTGCCCGAGTGCATTGAGGTATTTTCCAAGCAGGGATTGAAGCATTTTATTCCCGCTGGCTGCAATACTGCACAGTATATATATATATATATATACTGCATTACAATTTATGAATTTATGCCATCTGGTAGACACGCGAAGCATTGCAGCCTATTAAATCCTAATCATTATCATTTAACAGATCAGCCGCCCATCAGCTAGGCATGAACCCAGGCTGGGAAGGCAAACGCAACGGGGCTTGTCAGAGGTGAGGAGCGGCGCATTCCAGGTATCTGCCAGGTACATACTGGGTATTTGCTCGAATAAAGTGTGTCGGTGCAGTAGTATCAGATGCGTCCAGCCTGCTACTTTGTCCAGCCACGCAGTGTGTATGTTACCTCTATTTTCACTGCTTCTTAAACTGTGACACAATGGATTCATCACCCCATCTGGAGATATTATATATAATCTTTTTAGCAGATTGTTCCATCCTGTGCATACAAGGTGCTCTTTATGCAAGGAATATACAGCCAGATGGCTCATTAAATGGGACCTGACTCAGGTTTCCTGGGCATAAGACGTTGTCACTAGTGACACCTTGTCAGACAATACTAGTCTGCCAACCTGTCTGACTCGCGGCCCTGTAACTACTACACACCCACTTTATACATTGGTTAACCATCTGTGTAGCTGTGCTGTGTACTAACACAGGCAGGATATGTGTTCACGGGACACCTATCTGGGCACATAGCACTCTACTTATCTGCTTTCAATATTGCGGCACCACCTCTATGCAGTATTACCTTTAGAGATTTCCTTATATGTCAATAGAGACATCTTGACAGACGTGTACAGTCTGCCTTGTTGTCCAGACATAAAACATACCTGTAGCCATGCATAATAATGGACTGCATATATCTTCTCTGTTGGCAGTAAGTCCTGGTAAGTAAAGGCCTGCCAGCAGTAGTTATGGAGGTTTTCCCTCAAACCCTGGTGAGGTGCCCTGTGTATGGATGGGAGTGGCTACATGCTCTGAGTCCCTGGATAGTGACATCAGAGATGTGCCTGCCCCCTGAGGTATAAAGGGCACAACACTGACAGTTTAGTGTGTTGTGAAGGCTTGCACCGTGGTTGCAGAGTGTTGACAAGCAAGTGTTGTAAAGCAGTTAAAGATAGGTTTGTGACCCTAGTGCTGTAACTAGTGGCACGAGTATTCAAATCAAGTCTGTCTAGGCCACCCTGTGTCCAGGGACCTGGCACAGGGGTGATCTCCAAGAAGGGAGAGGGGATCCCACTTCAATTAAGAACGGTAGTACCTGGCAAAGGGACAGCACGGCGGAATGTGTGGCTGAAGCTGAAAGCTGCATGGGGCAGTCTACTGTGATCAGTCCGTCAATAAAGATGCCCTTGATAAAGAGAACCCCACTGTGTGAGTGTGAGATTACTCAACAGTGGATGGCACCAAGAAGGAGTTCCTCACCAGGACCATCTCCCTGCGGAAGCATAGATCCTGATGAGGTGGAGGCGCTGCACAGGATGTAAGTAGGACTCGCACCCACTACCTCAGCTACCTGTCCTGATGACATCCCCTAATAACACCAAGCGGGAGACTCAAGAGTCCTGTTACTTGCAGGCACAGAACCCAAGCAAGCTCTTTTTGGGAACCCCTGAGCCCCCACAATATATATATATATATATATATGTATATAAGTGTTAAAATGGAGTGCTATTGAGCGTGGCAGGATCTGGACTTCACTGTCCACTGTGGCCAGGACAATGTACTGGACAATACCGGAGGACAATTTTGCCAGGCCAATCCCTCAGGACTTATTGAATGCTTCAAGGACGCCAGTGGTGTCCCAGTGCCAGGGAAGGCAGCTGGGGCACCAGGCACCCATTGAGCAGGGGAGGTGTCAAAAGAGAGGGGATTTGGCCCGGGATTAAAGGGGTTACACCCCATTTGGCCACCCTCTACTCTCACCTGGGAAGCAAGGGGTTAACTGGACTTGGGTCCAGTAATGGGTTTTTACCTTGCTTCAGCATCCTAATGTATATTCCCCTGTAAAAATGTATTGTTTCTGTTCCAGTGTTGCACCAACACATACACTGGGATTGATGCGGGAGGCTTAAGGGGTTAATGAGCTACAGTTTAGGAAAATATAATTGTGTGGGTACTTTTCAGAAATATCTGGGCTTCAACAGGCTTGATTGAAGTTGGGTGTGAAAAGTACAGAGGGGGGTTGGTGTATGTTAACACATATTGCTGGTAGAGACAGCTAGGACCCAGGCTGGGGCATTGGGTGTGAAATATAGCACCGGTGACAAATGTTCACTACACACAGCCCAGCTTCAAAGGATTTCTTGATGGGGGCCAGGGGTGCGGTTAAGCAAGGAGATCTCAGAATGAGTGACCTTATTAAATATAAGAATATTATGAGATGTCCTCGGCTGAACATGCTAAGAGTTACATATGTGTAACCGGGGGACCGAGCCGCAAATAATGATTACAGACACATGATGTCTGGCAGGTCCTAAGAGACAGATATTAATATCTCTCTTAATTTTAGTATTACACGGTAATATTTAGTCTCATTGGGAGCGTCATGCGTGCCGGAATGTATTAATATGTCTCACGTGCCAGTAAGTATTACTGAACTGAAGTTATGAAGTTATTTAGATAGGAAAAGCAGTTTTTAAACGTCCTTGGGTGGGAGGAGTTTTACTCTGAAGAAAACTGTCAACCTCACCACTGATTTATGAGAGGGGCTGGGTTTAGGTTGTGTTCAATGGGAAATAATTGTATAAGAACCAGGCTCAGCCTATGGCTATTGCCTTTCCTGTCTTTTGTGATTTTCAAGATTGCTGTATGAACTGCTAGTCAAGATTTCTGACTATTTCATCATTCCCAACTTTAAGTAAGTGTCCATATTTTGTCTGTTATTGGTATAATCTCGTGTGTTCACCTTTTTCAAGGAATAAATTATATTTTATCATATCTAAGTCTCGTTCAGTTCAACCCAGTTATATTTGGTGTGTATTATTAATAGCCTGTCTCAAAACTACCGTCACACCCATCAAGGTTGAAACATGTCTGTGAGTGGGTTTAATGGCTTTGCATCTCATCCCAGCCTCTGTCTAAAAGCTGTGTTTAAAGCAGCATGCATTGGCTTGAGGATTTGGTTGTGTAATACGAGCTGGAGTCAAAAGGTGGCACTGAGTGCTCATTTGCATGTCATTTCCCAGAATCCCTTGCTGCAGTGGAAGCGCTGTATGCTGGGCGATAATGGGGAAAGACAGGGTATATATATATATATATATATATATATATATATATATATACCATGCAGCAAGCTTAAGCCTATAGGGAACCATGTTAAAAATGGTTTTTGAAGCAAAAAGTGGCACTGTGTGCTCATTTGCATGTCATTTCCCAGAGTCCCTTGCTGCAGTGGAAGTGCTGTGTGCTGGGTGATAATGGTGAAGGGCGGGGTTGCAGACCTGCCTAAGACATGCAGATGAGCATACACTTGTATTTACATATATATATAAATCTGGCCCAATGCACGGCTGGGGGCGGGTCTGGTGATCTATGGCCGGTACATTGATAACATCTTGATCATATGGGACGGAGATGGGGGTGACCTCGAGCAGATACTGACCGACTTTAACTCCAATGATATGGGCCTCAGATTCACCCACCAGATTAATGCTTCTAGTATTGTCTTTCTAGATTTGGAATTGTCAGTAGATTTGAATCTGAATATCCAGACACGGTGCATTTCAAGGACGTGGCGGTCAATGGCTATATACATGCAAAAAGTGCACATTATTCCAAATGGCTAAGCAATATCCCCCTCAGTCAGTTTAATAGACTGAGGAGGAATTGCTCGTCCAACCAGGTGTTTGAGCAGCAAGCCGGTCGTCTCATCGACAATTTCAAACATAAGGGGTATGATATGTCTCTGGTGCAGGAGGCATTCAAGAAGGTCAGGTCGGTTGAACGTGTGGATCTGTTAGCTAAATCAAAGCTCAAACAGTGGAAACAATCCATGCCTTTGGCAGATATCAACACAAACAACTGTGGGGTTAAGTTTATTACAAAATTTAATGGTTATTCCCACAAAATTAGACAAATTATCAATCGCCACTGGAAAGTGTTGCTCTCAGATCCGCACCTCAGCAGTCAGTTGTCCACTGTGGCACCACTGGTCTTCCGCAAGGGTCTAAATATCAAGAACATCTTGGCCCCAAGTAGACTTAGTGATACTTCAGTTGAGAATAGTGGTTCACAGTTAGTGTCTGGAAACATTAGGTGTGGCAGATCTAGATGTCTAATGTGTGGACATCTGCATCTGTCGGATACTTTCTCTTCATTTAGCAACAAGTCTGAATATACATTAAAAAGTTCAATCAACTGTCTCTCCACATATATAGTGTATGTTTTATCTTTTCCATGTCAATTGCAATATGTGGGTCGCACTAAAAGAGCACTGTGTGTCAGATTCCTGGAACACAGACGTTCCATCATTAAGGGAGTGCTGGCACACAGTGTTCCTCGACATTTTTCCCAAGTACACCAAAAGGATCCCAAGGGACTTGTAATTATGGGTATTGAGAG
>WSYH01008120.1:15471-30449 GCA_036426205.1 Ascaphus truei | reverse complement strand
AAAAAAAAAACACATAGAAGGTCTAAAAAGCATATTCCAAATGCACGGTATTAATTAAATAACTACTCTAAGTATAATACTGATTCAAATTACACTTATTGATGTTCTGCCATAATTTAGCTCAGCTACCATAAACCACAGTGACTGATGTTAAACTAAAAATAAGGGGGAAGCAGATAAAGATCCAAGTAAATTAGCAAACATTCAAAAGAAAAAGAGAGAAAGGGGGAAAAGGGAAAGACAAAAGAGGATACCAGAGGGGGTTGCACACAACACACAAATAAGTGATATGTCAATGAAGTCACCAATATGTACTGCTATAACTTTGTCACAATAGTAGCACCACTCAATTTACAAAAAACACCCCAACTTAAAGTCCTCATTTAACCCTCTGGGTGCCATAGTGTCAAGTTCATAAATGAGCTTCATTTCCAGTTGTAGGAGCAGTTTTCCCCTGTCACCGCCACAAGCGGAAGTATGCGCTTGCATGATAGGCATACACCGCAAGGTTGCAAGGCTATGTTTAAGTTTATAAAGTGCCTTTCAACCAGCTGTAGTTTCTGGTCTTCGAATACCGCGTTGCCAGCCAGGGCCTTCCTAATGGCTGATCTTTGGAGGCAGATGCGCTCTTTCAACATTCGCGTCGTTTTCCCGACATAATATAGTCCACACGGGCAGCGGATAAAGTAGACGACAAATCTACTCTCACAGTTCATATAGTCGTGAATTTGCCGTGTTTTACCACTGTGAGGATGTGAATACTGCTTGCCAAGAATGAGATACTGGCAGTTTGTACACCCATGGCATTTGGATACTCCTGGTTGTCTACTCAGCCAGCTAGTTGGTTTGCTGTATTTCTCCACCGGATCTGTTTGGGTTAGCGAGTCGCCTATGTTCCGCCCTCTTCCCTGATGCACATATTGCCATTCAGGGATACTCCATTTCTAGGAGAGATAGGTCAAAGAGAGGAGGAGGGGTGTTATTTTATATTGCAGACACCTTACAATTAACCTGTTAAATTGCCCCCCAAGCCCTCCCTCTTTTGAAATCCTAGTTGGCAGAATATGCCTCCCCTTTTCTAAGCCCATCTTGCTTGCTGGCATCTACTGCCCCCCTAAAGCCCCTCTACAATCCCTGACTAATATCACCCAATTTCTTGGCTCCATTTCCTCTCAGAATGAGAAGAGTGAGCTGCTAGTTCTTGGGGATTTTAACTTCAATTGGCTGGACCCTAAAAACCACAAAATCCACACACAAATTAAATCGCTTAACCTATCGCAACTCATTTCCCAACCCACACGGACAAACCTGAAATCACACAACCTTTCCTTGCTTGACTGGATTCTCTCCTCAAATCCCAGCAGAATCCAATCCTCTGGCATCCTTCCTGACATTTTCAGTGACCATGCAATAGTGTACTGTGTAAGGAAAATTAAACTGCCCCAATCAAGCCCTAAAGTTCTCCTCACTAGAACATTTAGAAACTTTAACCCACAACAGTTTCTGGCTGACCTTACCGTCTGCCCTTGGCACAGAATCGATTTAATTCCCGACCCTGATTCTGCGCTTGACTATTTCCAATCCGAATTCTTAAAACTCTGTGATACCCATGCTCCACTACGCAGAATAAGGGTACGGGTTGCCCACCTTCCATGGGTTACACCTGACCTTATAGCACTCTACCAGTTCAGAGATGCCTTGTGCAAAAGCCACAAAGTAACATGCACTACCAAGGATCTCAATCACTACAGATGCCTGCGGAACATGTGCACAAGGCAAACAAGGCATGCAAAAGCACAATATTACTCTAACAATCTTCTCCAGAATACATCATACCCAGCTAACTTCTAGAAGGTTATCAACAACATATTCTAGCCTTCTAACCATCAACAGCCAAGTAATATCACTAAGGGGGATAATACTCTTACAAACCCCACCGATATTGCAAATGCATTCAATGACTACTTTGTGGGGTGTGCTACTAACTTATTAGCGAAAAGCAACCCAAACCACAAACCTGAATCTCATCCAGGGAGTACCCATATAGCCCCAGCCCCTCCCAACACTGCCCACAATTTTCAATTTGGCCCAGTATCTGAAGAGGAGACTACACAAGCGCTCCTCAAATTAAAACTAAGCAGCCAATGTGGACCTGACTTACTACAGTCTAGGTTCCTAAGATTTGGTGCCCCAGCAATTGCCAAACCAATTGCTTCCATAGTCAACTTTATCCTGTCTGCAGGCCATATCCCTAAGACCTGGAAAACTGCCAGAGTTGTCCCAATCTTCAAAAGTGGGGACAAAATCACTGTCTCAAACTACAGGCCAATCTCCCTTCTCCCAATCCTATCCAAAGTCATGGAAAAATGTGTCCACTCCCAACTAAGCGATTACTATACCAAGACAAATTTCCCTAGCCAATTCCAATCTGGCTTTCGCCCCAAACACTCTACTGTAACTACCCTGCTAAAAGTTTGCAATGAAATCCAGTGTGGAATGGAACAGGGTAAACTCACTGGTGCAATATTCCTAGATTTTGCAAAGGCTTTTGATACTGTTGATCATGCTATCCTGCTTAACAAACTCCAGAGCTCTGGAATAGGGAAGCATGCTTTAAACTGGTTTCAGTCCTACCCATCAGGTAGATCCCAACATGTGTCCATCTCAGGCTCTAACTGCAACCCCCTGGATATCACCTGTTGTGTCCCGCAAGGCTCTGTTCTGTGGCCCCTACTCTTCTCAGTGTTCATCAATGATCTTCCCACAGCTTGTAAGGAAGCTTCAATACACATGTATGCTGATGACAAAATCTTATATACACACAGCCATAGCCTCTCCGACCTTGAACACGTACTTCAGTCTGACTTTTTGAGACTCGAAAAATGGATTTCCCAAAACAAACTGTTTTTAAACACTGACAAGTCTGTAACAATGGTATTTGGGTCCAAGACTAAATTTTTAAAGCTTCCAGCGACTGAGCTCCAGATTAGAACCAACGCTAACACCACCCTAACCCCTGTCACTAGTTTTAAATACCTGGGCATATGGTTTGACTCCCACTTAACATTCGGGATGCACATTGATACCCTGACAACCAAGTCCTAGGCCAAACTAGGGGTACTTTATAGGAACAAATCCTCCCTAAGTCTCCTGGTCAGAAAGCGTATTGCACAGCAGATGTTAATGCCAATTATTGACTATGGAGACATAGTATATGGCTCGACACCTCAAACCCACCTTAGCAAACTTGACACTCTCTACAATTCAATTTGTCGTTTTGTTCTCCAATGCAACTATAACACACATCACTGCAAAATGCTCAAAGAACTAGATTGGTCATCACTCGAGTCTAGGTGCAAAGTTCACCTTTCCTGTCTTGCCTTCAAATTCATTATGGGCAAGCTACCCAGCTACCTGAACAAGCTCCTCACCCCTACCACATGCAGCACCTATCAACTGAGATCAGACTCCAAAAGACTGTTCATGGTCCCAAGGCTCAACAAAGTATCCGGACGTTCCTCCTTCTCTTACCGTGCACCCCAAAACTGGAACAACCTACAAGAGACTCTCACATCCACCCCCAGTTTAAGTTCTTTCAAATCTAAGGCTGTCACACATTTTAACCTGGTCTGTAACTGTTTCATACGCCCATAATATTTATTATCTGTAACTGTGCATGCAATGTCTTATATACAATGTATAACCTACTCATTTATGTAACTGTATCTGTAACCATGTATTATTTGTCTTAACTCTGTGCGCAGGACATACTTGAAAATGAGAGGTAACTCTCAATGTATTACTTCCTGGTAAAATATTTTTAAAATAAATAAAGAATAGTGGAGGACGCTCAAAGTTCTTACCGATAGTGACATCATTGGCCAATATATTCCAATGTTGCTTTATCGACGTCTTTATCATTCCCGAAGCAATGCTGTAAGTACTGGTGACATGGAATCTATCCTGCTTCTGTGTATTTAAAGAGGGCTAATATAAAAACTAAAAGACAAGAACACCCTATTGACAGCACTCGTTGTGTGTAGTAATGTAATGATGAATTATTTAATACATAATGTTTTATTAATATCAATTAAAATAAATGTCAAAATGTTGTAACAAAAAACAACTGACATTGGTGACACAACACATAAAACAGACAAAAATACAAAATACTAAAACTGAAACAAGGGGGGGGGAAGTTGTGATCAAACTGCTTGAATGTCAGAATTAATGACTCACAAATCTTGAGGAGTCAACCCCCTAGTACAGCAATGATAGGGTTAAAATGCCTGTGTAATTAAAACAGGTAACAAAGGACTGACCATGTACACATGTGTATACAGATATAATACTTAATATGTAACAAATGGATATAGACTCAATAATATATAAAGTAATACAGATCAAGTGTAAAACTATTAAAAAGAGTATAATATATCTAAGGTTGCTAAACCCCTATGGGGATATTCAGTATGCCAGAAATAACTAGCAGCTAAACAAACAATCCACTAATTAGTGTAAATATCAGAATAATTCTCGTGAAGAGCATGCACAAGAGCCCACAAAGTGTGGTTACTGGCTCTGGGGCACGGATCAAGTCCGTATCCAGTTATAGCCCCCTAGTTAATGTTCAATGCTAACACGCAAAAATAAGTAGCAACAGAGATGATACAATGAGAATACAAACATGAGTAAACGGAGGGAGGGTGCGTCTGATACAACAGTTGCAATCAGCTGCTACAATGTAGTGCTCGGGGCTGAGTAATCATAAGCACTCCATAGCAGTGCCCTCTTACAGCGGTACCTATCAAGTTAACAAAGCCATCGTCATGGCTGGAGAGAGAAAATAATATAGTAACTTACTTGATACAGGTTGCCCAGTATAAATAGCAACCTCAGGTGGGAGGCGGCTACAGGACTGACGTCATGACGTACACATGCCGGTCAGAGGGTGAGAGGCACTGCTAAGTGCCGGTTCGTCTTGGAAGCAGGTATTATGTGTGCCTGAATGCTAGATACCACAAGAATGGTTGCTAGGGGAGAGAGGTGGGGGGAGAAGAGAGAGAGGTGAGGGAGGGGGGAGAAGAGAGAGAGGGGAGGGGGGGGGGAGAAGAGGGAGGGGGGAGGGGGGGGCACCCATGGGGAGAAGTGAGTGGAGACTCGGGGGTGGGGACTGGAGAGAGAGTGAGAGGATGGGTGCTTGGAGGGGAGGGGGGGAGGAGAGAGGTGAGGGGGGGGAGAGACTGTGAGGGGGATTTTTTGGGGGGGAAGAGATGACGGGGGGAAGAAGAGGGGAAGGGAGAGGTGGGGAAGGGGAGAATGGGAAGAGAAGATGGGGGACAGTGATTTTAAATTCCAAACTAAAAAAAAAAAAAAAAAAAAAAATTACCTCAGTAGAAGCTATACAGTGGCGACACTGTTTATTCTAATACGGCCGTAACCGCGGTGTGGGGAAATTTTCGAGAAGCCGGCGGCTCGTTTGGGGTTTTCCCTGGTGCGTGCCGCGCGTCACTTTAGCGCCGGTCACACGTTCCAGGGTTCCCCGGCATCCCCGAAGGCTGCAGAGGCAGTAGGGGTAATGGGGAAGCTGCGCAAAGCTGCGCGCAGCCAGGGGGAGCAGCCAGGGGTTCGGGGAAGGGGATGGGAAGCATTTAAATTAAACACGCGGGAAGGGGAAGATGCGGCTCGCTCGCGGCTCTGTTTTGGCGCCAGCCGAAAAAGCCCCGTCCAAATGTTAGAATAAACTGTCAGTGCAGTACAAGCGGTGAAAGAAATATTACTTTGTTGCAAGTAGCAAAGTTACTATTTGGGACCCACAGCTTCTGACAGCACTAGCACCTGTGAGAGAGCCTGCATGTGCTGTCAGAGAAAAGCCTGCATGTGCTGTGAGAGAGAGCCTGCATGTGCCGTGAGAGAGAGCCTGCATGTGCTGTGAGAAAGAGCCTACATGTGCTGTGAGAGAGAGCCTGCATGTGCTGTGAGAAAGAGCCTGCATGTGCTGTGAGAGAGAGCCTGCATGTGCTGCTGTGAGAGGAACAGAGATGCCGCGCTCCCTCTGAAAGGTGACTTGCCAAAAATTCCGGGCATTACTGAATGAATAATTACCTGAATTCTAACCAATCAGAGCAAGGATTTCAATAATGCCCGGAATTTTACAGCTTTAGCCTATTATATATCATGTTGTCCATGCTGTTATAAGAGCCTGCTTCAAATTGACTTCAAAGAATTGTGAAAAGATAGTCAGTCAAATGTTAGATACAGATTTAGCAAAACTTACTGTTTTCGGAAAACCGGGGTAAGCCGCAGAATCGCAACTTCCCGTGCCAAAGGAATATCGCTGTTGGAGGTCCGATTCGGTAGCGTGGACCTGCGCAGTGACAGCACTATCTCCGGAGCCATGACTTTAAGCTCTTTCAGTCGTGGCTCTGGAGACATTAAGTTTCAATACATCTATGTTTCCAATTTTCCTTTTTTTACGTCTCTAGTAAAAAAAAAAAAAATTGTCATTGATAAACCTGTGACAGTGCTTTAGAACAGGGGAGCGCAAAATTTAGCTGCTGCGCCTCCCTGTCTTTCCCCGGCTCTCGCGCCGCCCTCTGCCTACCTTACATCCGGTCAAATGACACTGCGGGGTCATGTGACTTCATGTCACGTGACCTGCAGCACCATTTGACGTGTATGACGTCACGTCACATGGCACGGCGGCATTGCCATGGCGATGCATCACAGCCGGCTGAATCCAAGTAAGTGGAGTTTTGCAGGGGCCTCACGCGATCCCTCGGCATATAATTTAAATGCCTTGGGGAAGAGCGCAGGTCCTCTGCAGCCGCCCGCGCCCCCCAGAAAAATCTCCTGTCCCCCCTTGGGGGTGCCTCCCCCCCCAGTTTGCACACGCCTGCTTTAGAAAGAAACTGTGTCATGCCTTGGAAACAATTGAATATTTAATACATTTTATATCAGTGACTATACTTCTGCGGGAATATCTTCAGCCTTCCTGCCATTGTGGATGTCACTCCTGCAAAAACTGTTCAATCTGAGACCCCACACAGCAAGTGAGGATCTTGCGGGAGAAGAGACATGTTATATACATTTTGAAAAAGGGAAAGGTTGGCATTTATAAAAGGTGATAAATAAAACGCCATTTAATTTTTTTTATGAAAGAATGCTTTTTAAGGGTAAAGATATAAGACAAGCAATTCCGTGACTACTAAAGGGAAAAGATACAGTAATAATAAAAAAATATTATTTTTTCAGAAATGTGTTACTCAGAGCAAATCCCAGTTGAATTCAAGTTCTTATTAGTCTGTCTCTTTTGTCCTTCTATTTTTGCCTTTACAAAGTAATTATAATAATAATGTATGGGTACATGTGCCATTGCCAATTACTAATGCATTTTACAAGCTTCCTGACACAAATACTAAAGTTTAATAAAATGTCGCTGTTCATTTGAAAAAAAAAATTGTAAAATATCATAAGAAATTAAATATCAGGATAATTGCACAATAGCTGTGTAACAGTCCCTTGTACTCATCTTGATGACACAACCAAGACAAAACTCTACAATTAGGATGTCTAGGCCACAATTGCATAACAGTGGGGAAAGACATGATTTGTAATCATTGTATTTTATTAGAATGTTATCATGGATGTCATACTTTTCTTGAGTATTTAAATTACATTTACATTTTTCATTCACACGTTTATTAACATAGTGAACCTACATGAGATAGTAGTGACAGCGTTGTTAAACACAGTGACAGCAGGAGGATTCATTTCATTTGTTCACTAACATTTTCAGGTACCATTTTGAAAACAAATACAATTATTTCAGTCATTTTTCCCAGATGTAGCAGTTAACTGTGAACACACTGTGCAAGTATATCAGTAGGATACAAATGTGTCAATTACAGTAGTACCTGCATCAATTAAAAAGAAAATTGTATTCTTAGCAGTTTTCATACATTTCAACATATTTCAGATAGATCTAGTTATTATTGAAGCACATAAATTGGATGGTACATGTATGTCAAGCAGCCTCTTTCATAGCTACAGTACTCCTCAAAATGTATCCTTAAGGCCGCGCTTATAGTGCTGGCGACGTGACCGATGACGTCACCCGTCGCCACCCGCGAAAGTTATAATTTAACTTTCAACAACGTCGCTAGCGACGGGGTCATTGATTGGTTCAGGGACAGTCACATGTGGTGACCGTCTCTGAAAAATCTAATTTACATGGCTTCCATATTTTTGGTTGCGATGTCACTCCATCACCCGTCGCGCTTACTATAAGCGCTCGCGACAGAGTCACTTGTTTTGTTTTGGAGCAACGTCGCGTCGCCGTCACTATAAGCGCAGCCCTCTTGCAGGACATTGTGTGCAGTGAACTTTGGTACAAATGCAGCGGCCATCATTCGAACACTTCACGCGTTGTATATCTCGGAATACTCATGTCATGGTGCGTGATTTCTTCCAACCGTACCGCCTTTAGACGCGAGTGCAGAAAATTGCATTTTAGTGTTCTGGTTTTTAAACACCTGAAATTGACACAGTAGCACAGTACTGTACACTACAATTCATTCATTTCATTGCACAGAATTCAACAGAATTGAAATTCAAACAAAGCAACCACGATAAACACGTGTGCCTGGGGCGATTGGCCGCATTAATGCCGCGTGGAGTACAGCAGAGCACACAAAAACGGCACCGTGAGTTGTTCGAATAACGGCCGCTGCATCTGTACATTGTTATTGTATGTGCCCATTGACCTATCAAGGTTATATGTAATAAGGGTGAACAATTAAATTGCATTGTGTCCTAATAACAATGTGGTTGCATAGCAGCTAGGAATAACTTATGAATGACAATGATATGGTACACATTTCTACCACTTCATCATGATATTTTTTTATTTTTGTTTGATAGGATTAAAACACAGAATTCATTTAGAATTCATATGAAACATTCTTGTGAACAGATATTTTTAATGATATTACTATAATTCCCTAAAATATTGGTGTGCTGCAAAAAATGTCACAAACATCAGTAAAATAATGGGAATAGGGCTAATCCATGCGGTATATGTGAAATACCGGCTACTTTTATTTCTATATAAAACCTATATGACATTAATTCATAGTATACATCTAGTGCATTATTTGCTTAATAAACTAGAAGCTCACTAGGGGCTTTATCAAAAACTCTGAAGCAGCCGTTTGCTGAAAACTCCTATTCAAACAATTGGTGTTTCGATCGTCAACCTCTGGACTTATTTAATAAGCCTCAGAAAAGAGCCCATATAACTGAGTGATCGATGGAATATAGGTATATATCTGAAACCTGGTGCTCAAGAGATAATATAATATATTATGATATACAGTATATATTTTTTTCCCCCCATTTATTTATGTTAATCTTTTTCTTTTAGCACTCGAGGGTCCATATCTAAAGGACTCCACTACCATTCAAAATGTAGCAGTATCCTCTATTGTAACTTTATATTTTACTGACCTGGGTGAACAAGTCAGCTGGACAACAGTAAGTATTTACATATTATCTATATCCATAATTGTACATAATTTAGTTTGAAATCCTTTTATAAAATACAGAAGATATAATTATTGATGGTGTTTAACCTGGAGAAATTCATATTTGTATAAGTTTATTGAAAAGATTACAGGATGTTGTAGCTGATTAAACTTTATGGAAACAAGCTAATTGAATATTCATTTTCAAACTTCAGTGCCAATTCTCTTAATTCAAAAATTAATTGGCCATTGCTTCCATAGTTGAATGCTCTGTTGAAATGACTTAAAAGTTTCTCTGAACTTTTGTTTTCTTTATTCATTAGTTATTCTTTGCAGGGGAATCATTAGTTTGGGTTTAAAAATGTAAAAGTTGTTCTGCCAGCAAAGCAAAATTGTGTTATATTGTTACAGTACATTGCAGAGCTCAAGAGGGGTTTTTAAAAATATATATTTGTGCTGTGCATGTGATTTCTTGTTTCATGCTTGATTTCCCCTCAGATAAAAACAGTAATTATTCCTGTTTTAAATTATACTTTAGGTAAATTACAAGCATTCTAAAAAAACTGCATATTTAACCCCTGGTAGAGAGGCATGGAAAACACTTGAAATGCATATTAAAGAATGCTTCACGCTATATACTATATACCTTATACTTGACCAGGGAGGCTGCAAAGTGATTCCCCTCTCCCCCCCGCCTCGAACCCATGTGGAACGTACAAATAACGACAGGAACCGGAACTGGCGGTATAAAAGGCTGAGGCTATTTATTTATAAAAAATACCTAATGGGGTAAATGCCACTCCCTGCCAAAGTGCTCATTTAACAGGAGGGGGAGGGGATGTCAACCGGCCCTTCAACCGCTGACCTTGTGTCCCCTTATCGGCCGGGCCTCATTGTCGTGAATGGGCTCTCAAAGTCATGTCTAAATGACCCTGCCCAGTCGTACTCCCTCCGGGCTCAAACAGCCCAGCTCCCAGTCTGGCAAGAACAAGTACCTACTCCCCAAGAGCTGCCACCAACGGGCCTATTTAACCCCCCCTTAAACTAGTCCTATACCACCAAGCCCAACAGGACCCTTTCCAAGCCCTCCTGCAAACTGTTGTTAATAAGGTCTATCCCAATATCCGACATGTGGACCCCGTTTGCCCTGAATAAACCCCCGAACTAGCATTGAAATCCAGGTGTCTAATTTCCCAGGCCCCGCACTTCGCTCCAAACTTGCATACGGCCCTATTCACCTTCCATGCCCTGTCAAGCGCCCGCGGTACCCTCGCGTCCCTCCACGACTTCCTATAAACAATGTCTGACTATATGACCTGAACCGCCGTCTGACGGGCAAACATACGCGCTAAGCCGCCAAATCATTCCCTCCTGCATGAATGAGCAGGACCTGCAGAGGCCTCCTATCCTTGGCCAGTACCAAGAACCGTGGGAGCAACTGGCACATCACAGCTCCCCCACCAACAGAACACCCTCGCCTGATCAACATGCAATCCGAAGTTCGGTCCGTATGGCTGCTTTTCTGCCCAGTGTATCAGAGAGTTGCCAATGATCCAGACGTCTTTGACTGTTGAATCTGTGGAGGGTGTGAGAAAGTCATACCAGCAAGACCTTTCACCTCATTTGGGCAGGCCTGACGTAGGACCGGTACCTGCTGGATTCCCAATGCCTGATCTTCCAGATAACCTCCCTCGCCA
Organism: Ascaphus truei; assembly: GCA_036426205.1. Classification (NCBI taxonomy): domain Eukaryota; kingdom Metazoa; phylum Chordata; class Amphibia; order Anura; family Ascaphidae; genus Ascaphus; species Ascaphus truei. Next base: position 19,228 of record WSYH01008120.1, on the reverse strand, counting down.
GCCCCGCGGCCCCAATCCTGAAAGAGTGAGTCCCGAACCGTTCCGCCTCTATACCCAAATACTTCAGGCATACCCGGAACACCCGCAGGTACTGATAGCTAGATAATGGAACACAATCCGCATGCACAAGCAACAGCTCCGCCCGCAAGGTCTCGTGACCAAATACGCTCCTAGCGCAAGTACTGGGCAAATCCTGCTCCGTGGCAAGACTAGCAGTGGAACCCATGCTCCCCTATTCCCTTGGTCTGTTTTAGATCGGAGAATGTGTAGTTGCAGCGAGCCTATCTTGAGCACTGCGTCCCCCACCTGCAAACCTCCTCTCCTTTTATAAGTGGCGCAGACTAGTTCCCCTATTTGCAAACCCTGAAGAAGGCCAGGGTGAAAGCTGCATTAAAAAGCCTTGCTTTGAAGACTGAAAAAAAGACTAGTTCGTCACTTGGACTAACCCTTCTAATATTGCCGGGATCACTGGCCTCCTGTTGTCACTAGACGGTGTCCACTTCAGCATTCCCACTGCTGCCCGCTTGACTATAAACACTTTCGTAGCGTCCGCCCTCTTGTCAAGCTTCAAGAAGAACAAAATCCCGCTCAGCTTCTTGCCTACAGACTTCCAGCTAGCTCCCTGCGTCCCAATGCTAAAAGGAATCGCATGATTGTCTCCACCCTTGCCACGTCTCCTCCATACTGTATTCCCTTGCAAAGTCTGAGCAGTCGTGCCAAGCTGCCACATAATTTATTTATTTATTTATAAAATGTTTTACCATTGAGAGTTACCTCTCGTTTCAAGTACAGTATGTCCTGGGCATAGAGTTAAGATGGCAAATACATGGTTACAAATACAGTTACATAAGTGAACAGGGTATACATTATATACAACATACTGGACACCTAACAAGCTCCTATTGAACCCCCAAAATGACCACAACATATATATATATAAGCATATGAGTGTCACAGAGGAGTGCTACTGAGCATGGCAATATATATTTTAAAACCAGAGACAGAACATAAAACACAGACAAAGCTCAGTTTTTAGCACATCCATCAACGGCGTCTACATCACATCTCCCCCACCACCAACAGAACACCCTCGCCTGATCAACATGCAATCCGAGTTCGGGGTCCGTATGGCTGCTTTTCTTCTGCCCAGTGTATCAGAGTTGCCAATGATCCAGACGTCTTGACTGTTGAATCTGTGAGGGGTGTGAGAAATGTCATACAGCAAGACCTTTCACCTCATTTGGGCAGGCCTGACGTAGGACCGGTACCTGCTGGATTCCCAATGCCTGATCTTCCAGATAACCTCCCTCGCCAGCCCCGCGGCCCCAATCCTGAAAGAGTGAGTCCCGAACCGTTCCGCCTCCTATACCCAAATACTTCAGGCATACCCCCGAAAACCCGCAGGTACTGATAGCTAGATAATGGCACACATCCGCATGCACAAGCACAGCTCCGCCCGCAAGGTCTCGTGACCAAATACGCTCCTAGCGCAAGTACTGGGCAATCCTGCTCCGTGGCAAGACTAGCAGTGGAACCCATGCTCCCCTATTCCCTTGGTCTGTTTTAGATCGGAGAATGTGTAGTTTGCAGCGAGCCTATCTTGAGCACTGCGTCCCCCACCTGCAAACCTCCTCTCCTTTTATAAGTGGCCAGCCTAGTTTCCCCATTTGCAAACCCTGAAGGAAGGCCAGGGTGAAAGCTGCATTAAAACCCTTGCTTGAAGACTGAAAAAAGACTAGTCGTCACTTGGACTAACCCTTCTAATATTGCCGGGATCACTGGCTCCTGTTGTCCACTAGACGGTGTCCACTTCACATTTCCCACTGCTGCCCCGTTGACTATAAAACCTTTCGTAGCGTCCGCCCTCTTGTCAAGCTTCAAGAAGAACAAATCCCGCTCAGCTTCTTGCCCTACAGACTTCCAGCTAGCTCCCTGCGTCCCAATGCTAAAAGGAATCGCGATGTTCACTTTCTCCACCCCTTGCCACGTCTCCTCCATACTGTATTCCCTTGCAAAGTCTGAGCAGTCGTGCCAAGCTGCCACATATTTATTTATTTATTTATAAAATGTTTTTACCATTGAGAGTTTTACCTCTCGTTTCAATTACAGTATTCCTGGGCATAGAGTTAAGATGGCAGAATACAATGGTTTACAATACGATTTACATAAGTGAACAGGTAAACATTATCTACAACATACTGGACACCTAACAAGCTCCTATTGAACCCCCAAAATGACCACACATATATATATATAGCATAATGAGTGTCACAGAGGAGTGCTACTGAGCATAGGCAATATATATTTTAAACCAGAGACAGAACATAAAACACCAGACAAAGCTCGTTTTTAGCACATCCATGTGAGACTCATACACGGTCAGTGCCTAAATATATAGTTAAATATCTAATAAGTAAAATGGGCTTTTTAGTTTGACATTTTTGGCCAAAATTGTTGTAAGCCCCTGACCAACGCCAAGGCAGACCACATATCAGGGTCCCTAACGCTATATAAATTCTTAATAACCTGTGTATAACAAAGAATGATTTATAGTGAATCTTGTCAATATTAGTTGCAAAGTTCTGAGTCTGACTGAAGCTTTTTATTAACCTGTACATTACCAGGAAAGCACTCTGTATTAGAGATGTCACAAGCCAAACTGCAAGCAGGGGCAAGTTCCCCTGATGGAAGATGCTATGGAGTGAGCCCATAACCATTAAATGTGGAGGGGTGAGCTTTAAATTAGGAAGGAGGTTGGCCACCCTCCAATCAGCCATGACTAGCTGGACGAATTGTAAAACAACTGGACACCTAACAAGCTCCTATTGAACCCCAAAATGACCACACATATAATATAAGCATATGAGTGTCACAGAGGATGCTATACTGAGCCATGGCAATATATATATTTTAAAACCAGAGACAGAACATAAACACAGACAAAGCTCAGTTTTTTAGCACATCCATGAACTCATACACGGTACAGTGCCTAATATATATGTATAAATATCAATAAGTAAAATGGTCTTTTAGTTTGACATTTTTTGGCCAAAATTGTTGAAGGCCCCTGAGCCAACGCCAAGGCAGACCACATATGAGGGGTCCCTAACGCTAATATAAATCTTAATAACCTGTGTAATACAGAAGAATAATTTATAGTAAATCTGTCAATATTAGTTGCAAAGTTCTGAGTCTGACTGAAGCTTTTATTAACCTGTACATTACCAGGAAAAGCACTCTTTATTAGAGATGTCACAGCCAAACGGCAGCAGGCAATTCTATTTGGGGGTTCAATAGGAGCTTGTTAGTGTGTCCAGGTTTTTACAATTCTTGTCCAGCTAGTCATGGCTGATTGGAGGGTGGCAACCTCCTCCTAATTAAGCTCACCCCCTCCCACATTTAATGGTTATGGGCTCACTCCATAGCATCTCCACTCAGGGAACTTGCCTGCTTGCAGTTTGGCTGTGACATCTCTAATACAGAGTGCTTTTCCTGGTAATGTACAGGTTAATAAAAGCTTCAGTCGACTCGAACTTTGCAACTAATATTGACAATTTACTATAATCATTCTTCCTGTTATTACACAGTTATTAAGATTTATAATTAGCGTTAGGGACCCCTGATATGTGGTCTTGCCTTGCGTTGGCTCAGGGCTTAAACAACAATTTTGGGCCAAAAATGTCAAACTAAAAGACCATTTTACTTATTAGATATTTATACATATATATTTAGGCACTGTACCGTGTTGAGTCGCACT
>WSYH01008120.1:0-15464 GCA_036426205.1 Ascaphus truei | reverse complement strand
CAGTGAGAGTCTCTATACACGTACAGTGCTAAAATATATATATAATATCTAATAAAGTAAAAATGGTCTTAGTTTGACATTTTTGGCCAAAATTGTTGTAAGCCCCTGAGCCAACGCCAAGGCAGACCACATATCAGGGGTCCCTAACGCAATATAATCTTAATAACCTGTGTAATAACGAGAAGAATGATTTATGTAAATCTGTCAATATTAGTTGCAAAGTTCTGGAGTCTGACTGAAGCTTTTATTAACCTGTACATTACCAGAAAAGCACTCTGTATTAGAGATGTCACAGGCCAAACTGCAAGCAGGCAAGTTCCCCTGATGGAAGATGCTATGGGTGAGCCCATAACCATTTAAATGTGGGAGGGGGTGAGCTTAAATTAGGGAGGTTGGCCACCCCCTCCAATCAGCCATGACTAGCTGGACAAGATTGTTAAAACAAATACTGGACACCTAACAAGCTCCTATTGAACCCCCAAAAATGACCACACCATTATATAAGCATATGAGTGTGTCACAGAGGAGTGCTACTGAGCATGGCAATTTATATTTTAAAACCAGAGACAGAACATAAACACAGACAAAGCTCGTTTTTAGCACATCCTGATACTCATACACTGTAGCGTGCCTAAATATATATGTATAAATATCTAATAAGTAAAATGGTCTTTTAGTTTGACATTTTTTGGCCAAAATTGTTGAAGTGAGCCCCTGACCAACGCCAAGGCAGCCACATATGAGGGGTCCCTAACGCTAATATAAATTCTTAATAACCTGTGTAATACGGAGAATAATTTATAGTAAATCTGTCAATATGAGTTGCAAAGTTCTGAGTCTGACTGAAGCTTTTATAACCTGTACATTACAGAAAAGCACTCTGTATTAGAGATGTCACAGCCAAACTGCAAGCCCAAGCAATTCTATTTGGGGGTTCAATAGGAGCTTGTTAGGTGTGCCAGTATGTTTTACAATTCTTGTCCAGCTAGTCATGGCTGATTGGGGGTGGCAACCTCCTTCCTAATTTAAGCTCACCCCCTCCCACATTTAATGGTTATGGCTCACTCCATAGCATCTTCCACTCAGGGGAACTTGCCTGCTTGCAGTTTGGCTGTGACATCTCTAATACAGTGCTTTTCCTGGTAATGTACAGGTTAATAAAAGCTTCAGTCGACTCAGAACTTTGCAACTAATATTGACAGATTTTACTATAAATCATTCTTCCTGTTATTACACAGTTATTATAGAATTATATATTAGCGTTAGGGACCCCTGATATGTGGTCTGCCTTGGTTGGCTCAGGGGCTTACAACAACAATTTGGGCCAAAAATGTCAAACTAAAAACGCTTTTACTTATTAAGATATTTATACATATATATTTAGGCACTGTACCGTGTATGAGTCTCACGATGGTGTCTAAACCTGAGCTTTGTCTGTTTTTTATGTCTGTGTCTCTGGATACTTATTATACAAGACTGCATGCACCATAAGAATAATAATTATATTATAGGCGTATGTAACAGGGAGTTACCCTGTTCAGGTAAGTGCCTCTAATCCAGCAGTGTGGTGGTTAACTGCTGGTAGTAATTAACAAACACCACCTGCCTGTTAGATTGCTTAGAAAAGCCTGTCTTTTGAGACAGGAAGTGAGACTCCTTAGCTCACACCTGATCTGAACTTGGAGACAGAGCAGAGATTGTCTCTTGCTCTCACAACTTGTGAACTGACATGGGGACAGATGTCTTGAGTCTAACTGTACCAGAAGAGTCGCTTGCAAGACACAGAGAAACTTCTAAACCTGAATGCTGACAAATCCTGAAAGAAAAGGTGCAAACCAGGAACGAGAAGATTTTCCCTCCAAACCACGATGAACACATAAGATTTTCATTTATAAGAATTTTTTATATCTGTTCTTTTCATGCTATAGTTTTTGGGGCTGGGAAGACATGCTTACTAAAGGGGAGTGGGAATTGCATAAGTTTTCACTAGAAAACTCCCAAGTGAATAGAAGCTTTGTTTTACCCCCCTTTGTTTGGATGGTTTTCCCTGATGTTAAGGAAAGGCGCAATAAAAGCCTTATTTATTTTTCACTATACCAGACTCCCTTGCATACCTCTGTGAGTGTCCCCGCCTACATATGGTGTCCGATGTGGGACGAGAGGGGTTATTGAAGTTAAGGAACCCGGAATTTGGCTGTGAATTTTTTTTTATGCTTTTTGCCATACAAACATCGAGCAACAAAAAAATCATTCAATGCAGCAGAGACCAGATTAAAGGATACAGCAACACCATACAGAAATTTACACTGCCTGGAAACTCCAACACCCAGATGGACTCTTTTCCTCCTCCTCCCAATCCCAAGAGGAAGAGAGACTGCTGAAGCAGTAACCTTATTTGCCTATCACAATAAGGGTAATATGGTTATTGAAATAGTGGGTTTGCCTTCATAGCCAAGTAGCATGGTTTCCCTTCCAACCAGGCTCGACGAATGCCATTTTACCTTTACAGCACGGACCTGTTTTAAGACTCGACGGCATTCGGACTTTAGCAGAAACTATTACTTTAACACAATATGTTAGGTACATATTTTAGTTCTCCACTTTCACCAATTATACGTTCTTTAATAAGTTTTTTTTTCAAATTGTCTTCTTAGAGGCATTTAACTACTATATAGCTGACCCACGAGTGTTGCGATGAAGCTTAGAAGAATAATTCTTCTTCACGTATGCCCATTCTTTGACCTAACTCTCACTCTCTCCCACCCCTTCGTTTCACGGCTCGTCCGAATGAAATGCCGTCACGTCCCATGCCAGGATCTTAATTGCCGACCTGGATTAAGTTCATAATGCATGAAATGGTGAACTTGATGCAAGACGGGAATAGCTGAAGCCGGGGAATTTCGAGGCATATCACGTGCTGTAGGGTCAAATTGCTACCTATAAAAAAGGAATTGCTGAACTGTGTAAATAGGTTTTTATCCCAAGTGTAGACAGAGTGAATGTCATAATAGCGCCCGAATGTAGTTGAACTGAACACTACACAGGCAGAAAGAACTCGCATTAATTTGGCTGAACGCAAGATATTTTAACCTCAAGTAAATGGTGTAAAGCCGTGACACAGGAAGTGGTGTTTCCTAGTCACACTTGTGCGAAGCATCCGCAGACTATGAGAGATTTAATCTACAGTAGCCAATGTAAATGTGTAAGCAAATTGACTCTGATTTACTACCACTAGCAACTGGCAACATCTAAACTAGTGACACCTGATGAGAGAAAATGCATGACAGCACTGCTGATATTGTAACACTGATAATACTGGAACCGCTAGGACCTCGGAAAATAGGAAGAAGTTTTACAGAGTGCCTGTGAGAAGCTGACGACCTCTACACGCAAATATGCCTCACCTGTAGAACTACCACAATTGTGTAGGGGATTTCTAGCACAATACGAGTGGTTAACAGCTGCATATGCCTCCTGAGGTAAGGCAGAAAACTAACACCTGAGAGGCCCCAAAATGGAAGCACAAATCAGGTTTTCCCTGGATGAACACCGATACCCCCACTAAGTGGCACAGACATGGCTTCACGTAAATCCCATAAGGATGAATACATCCTCATTATTGGGACCCGAACCGACTCGCTATCACATAGGGGGCAGCGCCCGGTTGTCTCAGGAAGACGTCCGTAAACAACACAAAACACCCCAAAAAAAACTGGTGCGGGTGTGTCTGAACGTCGGGCAAGCGAACAAAAGACCGCTCTCTATGTGATGACGACCTTTTCGACAGTAAAGAGCTGGACAGCAGATCCCCATATTTCTGTCACTAAAGCAACGCAAGAAAAGCCTGGGTAAAGTATATACTTGAAGCGCATTCTAAGAGTATGCACATATAAGAAGGATGATGTGCTAAAAACTGAGCTTTGTCTGTGTTTTATGTTCTGTCTCTGATACATTATATACAAGACATAGCATGCACAGTAAGAGATAATATATATTATAGGCGTATGTAACAGGGGAGTTATCCCTGTTCAGGTAATGTGCCTCTAATCCAGCAGTGTGGTGGTTAACTGCTGGTAGTCAATTAACAAACACCACCTGCCTGATTAGATTGCTTAGAAAAGCCTGTCTTTTGAGACAGGAAGTGAGACTCCTTAGCTCACACCTGAGCTGAACTTGGAGACAGAGCAGAGATTGTCTCTTGCTCTCACAACTTGTGAGACTGACATGGTGACAGATGTCTTGAGTCTACTGTACCAGAAGAGGCTGCTTGCAAGACACAGAGGAAACTTCTAAACCTGAATGCTGACAAATCCTGAAAGAAAAGGTAGCAACCAGGAACAGAGAAGATTTTCCCTCCAAACCACGAGGAACAAATAAGATTTTCATTTATAAGAATTTTTTATATCTGTTCTTTTCATGCTATATGTTTTGGGCTGGGAGACATGCTTATCTAAAGGGAGTGGTGGATTGCATAGTATTTCACTAGAAATACTCCCAAGTGAATAGAAGCTTTGTTTACCCCTTGTTTGGATGGTTTCCTGATGTTAAGGAAACAGGCGCAATAAAAGCCTTATTTAATTTCACTATAACCAGACTCCCTTGCATACCTCTGTGAGTGTCCGCCTACATATGGTGTCCGATGTGGGACGAGAGGGGGTTATTGAAGTTAAGGAACCCGGAATTTGGCTGTGAATTTTTTTTTATGCTTTTTGCCTACAAACAGTCTGAGCAACAAAAAAATCTCATGCAGCAGAGACCAGAGTTAAAGTGATACACACCCATACAGGAAATTTACACTGCACTGAAACTTACAAAACCACAGATGGACTCTTTTCCCCAATCCCAAGAGGAGAGAGAGACTGCTGAAGCAGGTAAACCTTATTTGCCTATCACAATAAAGGGTAATATGGTTATTGAAATAGGGGGTTTGCCTTCCAGCCATAGTCAGGGTTCAAGAAGTGAGTTAGCCCTTAAAGGGATAGGCGTTGGTTGTTTTCAAATGTTAGCTGAAGCAGTGAATACAGATAGTGACCCACGAGCGGTACTGATTCTGCAAGTAAAGGCTGCTACACCACATAGGACTACCAGTTGTGAATGGAGTATATGCAGAAAAATGTGAAAATTGATGCAAGACTGTGCTGAAGCAGGGGAATTTTCAGTAAACAAGTGCTGAGGGTAAAATTGCCTACTATAAAAAAGGAATTGCTGAACTGTGTAAAAGGTATCCCAAAGTGTGAAGAGTGAATGTCATAATACCCAAAGTTGAGACTGAACTCAAGCAGAAAATCACATTATTTGGCTGAAGCAGAGAGATTTACCTGGCAAGTAAATGGTGTAAAGCAAACAGAAGTTTTTCCTAGCAACTGCACATCCAGCATAACTAATGAGAGATTTAATCTACAGTAGCAAGTAAATGGTGTAAAGCAAATAGACTTTTTTACCTAGCAACTGCACATCTTGTACACCTGATGAGAGAAAATGCATGCACAGCACTGCTGATATTGTAAAACTTACCCAAGAAGGAAGAAGTTTACAGAGATGCCTGTGAGAGCTACGACCTCTACAAGCAAAATATGCCCACCTGTAGAACTACCACAATTGGGGTTTCTAGCAAATACAGTGGTAACAGCTGCAATAGCGCCTCCTGAGGTAAGGAAGAAAACTACACCTGAGAGCCCCAAAATGGAGCACAAGATGCAGCGTTCCTGTAATGAACCCTACCCCACGAAAGAGTGGCCCCTTCAGTCCAATAAGGAGGAAGACATCTCTTATGGGGAACCCGAACCGAGTCACATCCACAAAACACCCCAAGAATGGTGCGGGTGCCTGAACTCGGCACGAACAGAAAAGACCGCTCTCTATGATGACGAATGGTCGACAAGAGAGAGCGGGAGCAGCAGATCACCCAATATTTCTGTCAGCTAAAGCAACTGCAAGAAAAGCCTGGTGTATATAATGAAGCTGCTAAAGTATCAAATAAAGAAGGAGACCCCAGTATTCCTGATGGGACGGAGTCATCCAAAACAAAAAAGCGGAAAAAGAAAAAGAAAAGCGGTTTTTCACTTACCGTAGAAGGAACAGACACGTCCGCAGATCCTGTGGAGGAAAATGAAGAATTCGTCCCGCAGTTAACCGAATATCCAGAGGGCCCAAGGCAGAAGTCGTGTACCCCAAAGAAGTGTCTGTCCAGTGCCAACAGTGAGGAACCCTCAACCAACCATCCCAGGGAAGTGGAGCCAGAACCAGTGAGTGACGATCCCTTGACCAGCCCTGAAGATGCCCTGAAAAATGCCAGGCATGACTGTGATATGCTCCGTGAACAATTGAAACAAAAGAAAGATGGTTACACAGAGCTACAGAAAAATAACGTTAGGCTACAAAAAGATGTGCTCACCATTTACTCTTTAGCCAGGACAGAATTGGATGATTTCAAGACTGAGCTAGATACTGCAAATGCTACTATTTCCGCCATGGATGAAAAGCAGAGCCAATCTGATAAAATGATGGCTATGCTAAAGCGGAAGTATGAGGAGGAACTGAAGCAGATGACAGTCTTCTAGCAAGAGGTTCACACTCTTCGCATAGAGCTGAATGCCTCACAACAGGAGGTCAACAATGACCGGACAGAGGTGGACGTATCTCAGAAAGAGGTTCAGACACTCCGCAGAGCATTGGATGCCTCACATCATGAGACCAACAGCTGCCGCACAGACCTGGAAGTTTCCAGAAAGGAACTACACAGTCTCACTGAGGAGCTGGAAATTTCTAAAGAAACTATTATCAATCTTAATACAGATCTCAAAGTCTCTCAGAAGGAGCTTCAGACCCTCAACCTAGAGAAGGAAGTCTCACGTCAGGAGACTGTCATTCTCAAAGCAGATGTGCGTAAATGGGAGGACTGCAAGGAGGCCCTGAATAGTACAGAGACTGAAAAAGGAGAAAATTTAAGATTAAGAAGAAAAAACTTAAATCTCAAAGAAGAAAATTTTCATTTGACAAACGACGTCAAGGAAAAGAATGAAAAGCTGCATGAGCTTAAAGAAATAAATCGACTTTTGGAAGGTGAGAAGTTTGAAGCAGAGCACCGACTGCAGAACCAACTGCAAGATCTGCGTATGCACCTCGAGAAGGCCGAGGAGAATCAGCGAACTCTGCAGGAAAACAATTTGCAGGCTTTTAAAGAAATACAGGTGCTGCAGGAACGTCTGATTACCCAGTATGTCCCCGCAAAGCAGCATGAGAAACTGAAGGCTACCCTGAGCATCACCAAAGCATCACTAGAGGCCAAGCTTAGAACCCAGGTGACCCGGCACAAAAAAGGAGCACAAGAAGGTCCAGAAACTAAAACAAGTAACTGTGGCCCGAGCAAAGAAATTCATAGTGCTTCACAATGCAATAAAAATGTGGAAGCAAGCTCAGAGAAAGCAAAGCGTGCAGATAAATTCCCTGAGTGAGACTTGCAAGACGCACTCAAAAATGATGAAAGTTCTACAAAGACAAATATTGACCCTGACTAAGCGTCAGTGTCCCACAGCCACAAAAACCCATGAAGACAAGGGTACAGTGAGAGCTGGGAATACCGCTCGTCTGAAAGACATGGTTGCAAAATTTGAACCACCTATACAAGCACTAGCAAAACCTTCAGCCACCCAACAGGCAATAAAAGAAGGTACACGTGCTGAATCAAAACCAGAAGATTCCTTAGCTGATGAAGCTGAAAAGATGGGACATTCTCTGGAGGTGGGTGTGGAATTACATCTTAATCCCAAAGAGGCTGATATAGCAACCCTATTGAGTGGGAAAAGGGCAGAGAGACAGCTTCAAGAGCAGTAAACTCAAAGGGCTGTTTTGAAACGCTCGGCAACTACTGCCATACAGTATGCCTACAATAAGACGAGCACCTGACGCGAGGGAAATCTCATGACCGCGCACGTAGCAAAAAGACTATACTTAGAAAAAGTCCTCCTCGAGCAACTGAGGAGTGCTGATCTCAAGCACCTTCGGGTGGAGACACGAATAAACTGGAGAAAGGGCTCCAATCCAAGCTGGACTGGGGGTTCTCTTCCTCCATCCACTCTCATTCAAGTCACAGAGATATCTAGAATGAGAGTGGAAGGATGGGCTTTGGCCGTGGCAAGCCTGAGCTTTCCACAAACAGGGGAGGTATGTAACAGGGAGTTATCCCTGTTCAGGTAATGTGCCTCTAATCCAGCAGTGTGGTGGTTAACTGCTGGTAGTCAATTAACAAACACCACCTGCCTGATTAGATTGCTTAGAAAAGCCTGTCTTTTGAGACAGAAAGTGAGACTCCTTAGCTCACACCTGAGCTGAACTTGGAGACAGAGCAGAGATTGTCCCTTACTATCACAACTTGTGAGACTGACATAGGGACAGATGTCTTTAGTCTAATGTACCAGAAGAGGCTGCTTGCAAGACACAGAGGAAACTTCTAAACCTGAATGCTTACATAACCTGGAAGAAAAGGTAGCAACCAGGAACAGAGAAGATTTTCCCTCCAAACCACGAGGAACAGATAAGACCTTCATTTATAAGACTTTTTTTATATCTGTTCATTTCATGCTATATGTTTAGGGCTGGGAGACATGCTTATCTAAAGGGAGTGGTGGATTGCATAGTATTTCACTAGAAATACTCCCAAGTGAATAGAAGCTTTGTGTACCCCTTGTTTAGATGGTTTCCTGATGTTAAGGAAACAGGCTCAATAAAAGCCTTATTTAATTTCACTATAACCAGACTCCCTTGCATACCTCTGTGAGCGTCCGCCTACAGCGTATATAACAGTTACAGACCAGATTAAAATGTGAGACAGCTTTAGTTTTAAAAGAGCATAGAGGATTTGTTCCTGTAACGTACACCTAGTTTGACATACGTTTTGGATGTCAGGGTATTAATGTGCATCCCGAATGTTAAATCATATTTCCAAGTATTTAAAACTAGTAACAGGCATTAGGGTGGTTTTAGCGTTGGTTCTGATCTGGAGCTCAGTTACTGGAAGCTTTAAAAAATTTAGCCTTGGTCCCAAATACCATTGTAACAGTCTTGTCAGTGTTTAAAAATAGTTTGTTTTGGGAAATCCAATTTTCAAGTCTCAAAAAGTCAGATTGAAGTATGTGTTCAAGGTCGGAAAGCCTATGGCTATGTGCATATAAGATTGTGTCATCTGCATACATGTGTATTGAAGCTCCATTACAAGCTATAGGAAGATAATTTAGGAACACTGAGAAGGGTAGGGGCCCCAGAACAGAATGGAAACAAAAGAAAACAGCGCACAACGCCAAATAGTGAAGCAAATTCAACAATATATTATAGAATTAAAAAGGGGTAATATATCTGCGTACATAAAAAAGTTTGTAAAAGGCATGTTGTGTGTATCACACTGTTTACCACTCGCGTTAGCTGTAGATTCAGGTGCTTGCTTCCCTCTGCTGCTGCAGCTCGTTGATTCTGGGGCCGGACGTCAGTCTTTTCACTCCCAAGGGGATTTCCCTTCATGCAGCCAGGTTCAGCAGCTGGTACTGGGGCTCGGTGAAATCGCTCCTGCTTCCTAGCCGATATGAAGCTGCTCCTGTACCTCGGCAGGTGTATCCTCTGCACAGAGGTTAAAACGCAGCTTGCTGCTGTCTTCACAGCAGTGGTGGATTCAATAGGGAAGTTTGAACAGTCTTACAAAGTCTCTCACAAGTGTCAAAAACAGCACACACAGAAATGAATAAAAACATGACAGGCAACACATAACAAAGGCCATGTAAGCAGATATAGGCAATAGAAGTTACATCCAACTAGTTTCGTAGATTAACTACTTAACTACGAAACTAGTTGGATGTAACATCTATGGCCTTATATCTGCTTACATTGGCCTTGTCTATGTGTTTGGCCTGTCCTGTTTTTATTTCATCCTGTGTGCTGTTTTGACACTTGTGAGAGACTTTGTAAGACTGTTCAAACTTCCCTATGAATCCACCACTGTGTGAAGACAGCAGCAAGCTGCGTTTTAACCTCTGTGCAGAGGATACACCTCCGAGGTACAGGAGCAGCTTCATATCGGCTAGGAAGCAGGAGCGATTTCACCGAGCCCCAGTACCAGCTGCTGAATCTGGCTGCATGAAGGGAAATCCCCTTGGGAGTGAAAAGACTGACGTCTGCTTCACTATTTGGCGTTGTGCGCTGTTTTCTTTTGTTTCCATTCTCTTAGTGTGTGTGGGGTGCTGAGCCACCCCTGCGTTTACAGCTGCAGACGCCATTATCCCCAACACGGTTATGTGGCACTTATTATTTAATGTTTAATTATCTCACTGTGGGAGTTGTGGTTTAATTTTTTATACATTTTTTATCACTAAATTGATGGTATAGTCACTGTACTGTATATATTTATACATTTAAACTGTATAGGTAGTTAGGTAGTAGCGCACAGTTTTGTTTTTGTGTTTACTGCCCCAGAACAGAGCCTTGCGGCACACCACAGGTGATATTAGGTTGGAGTTAGAGCCTGAGATGGACACATGTTGGATATACCTGATAGGTAGGAATGAAACCAGTTTAAAGCATGCTTCCCTATTCCAGAGCACTTGAGTTTGTTAAGCAAGATAACGTGATCAACTGCATCAAAAGCCTTTGCAAAATCGAGGAATTTTGTACCAGTGAGTTGTCCCCGTTCCATTCCACACTGGATTTTACTGCAAACTTTTAGGAGGGTAGTTACCATGGAGTGTTTGGGGCAAAAACTAGATTTGATTTGGCTAGGGAAATTTGTCTTGGTATAGTAATCGCTTAATTGGGAGTGAACACATTTTTCCATGACTTTAGATAGTATTGCGAGAAGAGAGATTGGCCTGTAGTTTGAGACAGTGTTTGTGCCCACGTTTGAAGATTGGGACAACTCTGGCAGTTTTCCAGGTCTTAGGGATATGGCCTGCAGACTGAATATAGTTGACTATGGAAGCAATTGGTTTGGCAATGGCTGGGGCACCAAGACTTAGGAACTTAGATTGCAGTAAGTCAGGTCCACATTGGCTGCTTAGTTTTAATTTGAGGAGCGCTTGTGTAATCTCTTCGGATACTGGGACAAATTGAAAATTGTGGGCAGTGTTTGGAGGGGGTGGGGCTATAGGGGTACGCACAGAATGAGGTTCATGTTAGTGGTTTGGGTTGCGTTTCGCTAATAAGTTAGTAGCACACCCCACAAAGTAATAATTGAATGCGTTTGCAATGTTAGTGGGGTTTGTCAGCGTAATAACCTTCTTAGTGATATTACGTGGTTGTTGATGGCTAGGAGGCTGGAATATATTGTTGATAATCTTCCAGAAGTTAGCTGGGTTTGATGTATTCTGGTGAAGATTGTCAGAGTAATATTGTGATTTTTCCTTGTGCACATGTTCCGCAGGCATCTGTAGTGATTAAGATCCTTGGTAGTGCCAGTTACTTTGTAGCTTTTCCAGAAGGCATCCCTGAAATCGTAGAGTGCTATAAGGTCATTTCTAACCTACGGAAGCTGCCCCACCCCCACCCACCCATACTCTTATTCTGCATAGTGGAGCATAGTTATCAAATAGTTTTAAAAACTCTGATTGGAAATAGTCGAGCGCAGAATCAGGGTCAGGAAATAATTCAATTCTTTACCAGGGCAGTTGGTAAGGTCAGCCAGAAACTGTTGTGGGTTAAAGTTTCTAAATGTTCTAGTGAGGAGAACTTTAGGGCTTGATTGGGGTGGTTTAATTTTCCTTACACAGTACACTATTGCATGGTCACTGAAAATGTCAGGAAGGATGCCAGAGGATTGGATTCTGCAGGGATTTGAGGTTAGAATCCAGTCTAGCAAGGAATGGTTGTGAGATTTCAGGTTTGTCTGTGTTGATTGGAAAATGTGTTGCGTTGGGTGAAGTGACTTGAGGTGTATCTGGATTTTGTGGTTTTTAGGGTCAAGCCAATTGAAGTTGAAATCCCAAAAACTAGCAGCTCACTCGTCTCATTCAGAGAGGAAATGGAGCCAAGAAACTGGGTGATATCGGTCAGGGACGGTAGAGGGGCTTTAGTGGAGCGGTAGATGCCAGCAACCAAGATAGGCTTACAAAAGGGGAGGCAGATTTTGCCAACTAGGATTTCAAAAGAGGGTGGGCTTGGGGACAATTTAAAAGTGTAAATTGTAAGGTATCTGAAATATAAAATAACGCCCCCCCCCCCTCCTCTCTTTGACCTATCTCTCCTCGAAATGGAGTATCCTTGAATGACGATATTTGCATCAGGGGTTTTAGGAGTTAGCCATGTTTCTGTTAGAACGATGGCTTTGGGTTTATGCATAAGGCACCATGCCCTTAGTTCATCCAGTTTGGGCAGCAGGCTTCGGATATTTATATGGGTGACAGAAAGACGTTTTTGAAATTTGAAGGGGGGTATTCTCAGGGCTATGGGACAGAGTTGAAAAGGGAAGGCCTGGTTTAAGTTCAATATCACCTGCTAAAGAAAGTAATAGTATGAATAGAAATTTGAGTAGTTGTTTGCAAGTTGTATTTTGTGATGTTTGCCATCAGAGTGAGCGGTGGTTGGTGTGCTGGTTTTCAGAGTTCTCCACCAACATTCAGTAGATAGTGCAAGGCTTTTGAGTAATCCTGGGTGTATGGTGATGCTGGGTGTGGGCCAGGAGGGAGGAGTTTGTAGTGGATAGAGAGAGTAACATTTCCATGAGGCCACAAGAAAGAACAAAGTTGAGGTACATACCAGGCTCATTATCACACAGGTAGGTAATGTTGCATGAAACTGTTGTGAGCCAAGTGAGTGCATGCAGACTAAACAGCAGGGGTGTGCCTTTTCAAAATGTTTTGCTGTATTGCAATGCTAGGGCCTATTCAGGGTCTGCATAGGGTTGAGTGGGATGAGGGGCTGATGGGGGGAGGTCAGTTGTGTGCAGTCAGTGTTGGGAGAGGCTGCAGTAAAATAAGGTGTAAAGGGGGGGGGGTGTACGTGTGCAGGCTAACAAGCATGGGATCATAGTGTTGTCAGAGTAGCTCACTGTTTGTTGCCTTGTGTACAAGGGTTTGCAGAAAAATGCAGTCCCCAGTCAACCTCTAGTCAAACTATAGTCTAACTCAGCTGTGCGCAAACTGGGGGACGGAAGATTTTTCTGGGGGGGCACGGGCAATTGCAGAGGCCCCGCACTCTTCCCCAAGGGGATCGCGTGAGGCCCTGCAACACTCCACTACTGGTATTCAGCCAGCTGTGACGCGTCGCCATGGCAACACGGTGTCATTTGACGCTGTGGTGCCATGTGACGTCACACGCGTCAAATAATGCCGCTGGCCACGTGACATAATGTCACATGACCCCACAGCATCAATTGACGCAGATATAAGGTATGCGGTGGGGCGCCAGAGCCGGGGAAATAAAGACAAGGGGGCGCAGCAGCAAAAGTTTGCGCTCCCCTGGTCTAACTTCTCACTTAAAAATGTGAAACCCTGTGCTAATGTGAAACCCTGCTAATGCCTCCCTTAAAGTGGGGTTACTTTTATACATATAAGCAGACACCTGACCCTACCCCCCGCCGCCCCTCCAATAAATCTGCCTGTTACAAGTTGGACAATTAGCAGCTCACAGTTTGAAAAATAATAAAAACACCTTTTGATATTCAAAAAAGTCCAAAGATTAATAATAAAGGCAGGGTTGGGTATTTCTTTTAAAACAGTAGGTTGCAGATCAATCAGTGGGTTAAAGCACACCTGTGAAGAGACAATGCAATTAGTTCCATGTCACATCAGCTGAGGTTATAGATCGTGTGTGTGTGTGTGTGTGTATAGCAACTGTAAATATTACTGTATGTTCATTTGCATGTCTTAGACAGGTCTGCAACCCTGTCTTTCCCCATTATCGCCCAGCATACAGCGCTTTCACTGCAGCAAGGGATTCTGGGAAATTACATGCAAATGAGTACTGAGTGTGCCATCTTTTGTCTCAAGCTCGTATTACACAAGCAAATCCTCAAGCTGTGTTTAAAAGCAGGCAAAAAGAGGGGGGAAGGGGAGCACAAAACGAATGTGTCCCCTAAAGAATTCACTAACTGCACTCCTACATAATATAAAATCTAACTTTTAATGAATTTACTTAAAACATATATTACCAAACGTTGTGTACTATGTATTAAAAATGAATTAAATGAACAATGTCGTACATCCCTGTCAATAAATGTATGATTATGCAAACCCAAAATCAATATTCCTGGGGTTGAAAGGACAGAGGATGCTGTAAGTCAGGGTGTTAACCCCTCTGGAGCTAGTATGCAAACTGTAGGTAAACGTATCCTACTCAGTGAGCCTTTGAATGGTCAGAAATCCTGCTCAGATATACACCAGCAAGCACCTATAGTTGTATTAAATGCATATGCTTGGAAGGTGACGCTGGCACAGGCTCAATCAGTGAAGAGTAACCCTCAACATAGTAACGCTGGGACTCACAGTAACATTAACAGTGAGTTACCCAGCAGAGAGGCTCTAATTGTGCATATATCATATATTGTATGGAGCAGGAAGGCAGACTCACTGCCTGTTGTTATAATTATCCAGCTAATGCCGTCTGCATAAATAGAACCAGGAGACTTAAGAACACTACATTAAAAACAGCTCCAAGTAGGAGACTGACACAACTGCGCGTCCAACGCGCGTTTCCCTCCAGCAAAGGAGCTTCTTCAGGGACAAATTTTTACTGGGGGAGAGGGAACTGAGACCTTTTATACCCCTGCAGTACCTTGATTAAAGATTGATGGATACCAGCTGTTGCGCATGCGCAATGCGTCAAATCCCTGAGGCAAACTCAAAACCACACAAAGGGCCATAATAAACAATAAAAATGAATAACTACACATTTAGATAGTAGAGTGTCATTTTATTGTGTTAATGCGATTGTCATAGTTTGACTTAGTCATATTTGTTTCCAAGCTATCTTGATTCAAACATGATCCCACGTGGACTTAGACTAAAATTGAGCCCCGCGTATTATATTACATCCCAGGATTTTATTAAACAATGGGAAGACACTCTAACCAGATGCTCTAATGAACTTATGAGTCTCCTAATTGAACATGAGAAATCAAGGTTAGATGCGACTAATAAAGAACTTGACGCTAATCTCAAGGACCTGAGTAAATTTAATCAACTTAAGGAATTTGAGGAAATGGAGAAAAAGTTGGAAACAAATATGACTAAGTTCAGGCAAGAACTAAAGGATAGAAAACATACTAAATATTTATGCGATACCAACGACTATGAGCAGGGCGTAGTCTATAGACACACCACTAAGTCTAGGAGAAGGGGTAATTATTCTGATTACTCCTCATCAGAGACGGATGTCTCAGATGGAGAACAGACGGGCTCCAGACCTAAGGGCCAAAATAAAGGCAGAGGCAACAAGGGTAATAAAGATACTCAGGTGGGTTTTTTAGCTCAGGCCCTCCAAAACGTAAA